>QGOA01018473.1:0-13034 GCA_003313075.1 Termitomyces sp. MG16
CGAAAACTGGCATTGACGAATCTCCTGACAAGCATATAATATTTATCAATTCTGTCTGAGGCATAAGTAAGCATATAGCAGAAGAAAACGTGGTATAGCACCTTAGGCGATCAATGCCATTCCACTCGCGGACCATCATTTCCCAAAAACCACGTAAAAACGCGAGAGCAGAAGTCGTCTGAGATATACTCAACACGAGATCCGCAAGTTCAGTGGCCAGCGCTTGCTGGACTAGAGGTTTGTCGGACATCCAGAATCCATAGAAAATGCCTTTCCATAATTTGTCCAAATCCGACTTTGGAATAACATTTGTGGTTTCAGACAGGAAGACGGAGAGATTTTTAACGGCTTTATCGCGGATCTTCTTCTCTTGTGTATTGTGAGTATAGTCATTGAACTGTGCATTAGACTGCTTACCGGTAGAAGCCAAATACTTGCCTAATGGCGGTGCAGTCATAGCAGAAATCTGTGCTTTGGTTCAAAGTCCGATTAAAATTTGGATGACTTCATTGCATGATGAACATGATTAGATCTGTTGTCCGCCATGTCGAAATCCCCTATTACCTGCCACGGTGCGTGGTTGCTTTCGTGTTTTCTATCGTTATCCTGAAGATTTTCTCTAGTCTTGGACTCCTCCGCCGGAAAGCCTGCAGCAGATGTTTCCATCCGTCTCCAAATCCTACAAGTATCCAAAGATGGCGGTCCTGACATTTTCCGCCCTCTCGCTGAGGGGTGAGCGCGAACTACAACAAGGGATCTTTACTCATCTCTTGTAGATTGACCGACTCCGATGGGCGCTGTCTTGACCTTCTTCCCCCGGCTGGTTCAGAAGAAGAGGCAAATGAGAAGACCGCCCTCAAAGCTGGTCAAACCTACAAGATGGTTTTCGAGACGAAAGAGTATTTTGACAAGACCCAGTGCTCTTCATTCTATCCTTTTGTCGAGGTGAGTAATTCATTGTCTTAAAGTTCCGTAACCTGCCCATTGGGTTCATAGATAACGTTCGCAGTCAACAAACCTGAAGAACACTATCACATTCCATTGTTGATCAGTCCTTACTCTTTCACCACATACAGAGGCAGCTAAGAATGAGTGTCTTGGATTCTTATTCACTGATGGAACAACGTATCCATGTGCATGTAATCTCTAATGTGATCTACACGGCATGTGTGGTGATAACTAGAAACGATGCAGCAGTTATGGCGAGTGGTATGCGTAGCGGATGAATGCGTATGAGTAGATGTACAGCACAAATGAACATGTGAATGAATAGGATACAATTAACCATAAACCAAGAAAGCAAGATCATCGTACGAGTACGTTATCGTACTGAACGCCCTTGACGTTGCTCCCACGCATCGAATTCTTGACGTTCTGCAGAAATTGTTCACGATTTCTACTCATTTCCTGAGCGGCATCTAAAAGAGCCACCAATTAATTCCAAGGAGCCAGTAATGGAAGAGATTAGTATCCCTACCCTTGTTTAAGGGATCATCGGCATTGGGCTCCAAAAATAGATATTGTAGTCCAACCATGACGGAATTGAGGTTTAGGACTGGCTTCCAGTCTTCACGAAGAATATTCAGGCAGACATTACCCTCAAGATCAACGTTAGGGTGATAAATCTGAGGAGATAAAAAACTTAATGTACTTTCAAGAAGGGGACAGAGCCTCACCGTCTGCGTACATTTGACTTTGGGCGGGTCGTGTGGATAGTTGGTGTTGATGGCAAAGGAGAAGACAAAAGCTCCACCCTTGTACATGCCTGCAGGACACATGAAACAGATTCATATTCAGTTCCGCGTTAGACTAACCCTCGTCTGGAGTTATAGTGAGTGTGAAGTTGAGGAGATCAGCAGGATCAGGAAAATTCGTCCTCATCGTCGATGGCAGATCCAGCTCGGTTAAGTCTGTGTTACAAGTCCACAATGACAAAGAGACCTTGTGAAATCGAAACGCGTTTACCTTTCTGTACTCGAATCTGGGCTGCACTAGTCTTCGGCTTCTTCTTCGCTGCCGCATCCTCGTTCTTCTTCATGCTCCAAATCTAAGGACACACTGAGTGATTTACATAGCAGTACGCAACCATTCTGCCGTACTTTGATCATGGCGACTGGTATGAAAGCGAGGGAATGGGTGAAAACGAGGTGGTGGTCAGGGTTTGGAATTATTCTGTGTTTGTCCAGACATCACTCAGACTCATGGGTTGCTTGTGGCGGTGCTGCTTACTTGGAGGTAGATGCCAAGACAGCAGGATATAGCTATGGACCTTCCCATTATTGACCTCAATCTCTTTCTGTATGAACCCCGCGACTCCGACAAGGTTGCTAGCGAGTGTAGGAAGGCGAGTCTCTGCCACGTAACTAATCCATCGTCTTATAAGTCACAAGGCAGCTGATGCACTTATTACCTACGGAGCACTCGTATTACACGACTCTCGCGTATCTGAAGAAGACAATACTACATTCCTTGATCTTCTTGAAGACTACTTTGCCCAGCCTACTGTAGAACTTAAGAAAGACGAGCGACCTGAGTTGTCCTACCAGATTGGCGTCACACTTGAGAATACCGAGAAACCTAAATGTGCAGTCGACGAGCCTTGCCTCCGTATCATCGCGAAACTTGACCCTGCTGAGCGGCCTTTGGACATTACAGCCCACGCACCGGATCCGAAATGCAGGTTCTTTTGGAGGATGGGGGAGAAGGCTCCTTATGAGACACAATTTCCTGGCTTAAATGCTAGTAATGTCGTTCCTCAGGGTGAAAAAGTACGAGAACGTTGGACTCCTATCATGCAGCAATGGGGGTATTCCATGAAGAGCGCGTATGTCTGTCCGTGCGGGATAGTTTCCTGAGTTAACACATTTGTTTCAGCGTGACAAGCCTTGCTGAGATGGTAGCCGTGGGCCTAGATTTACCTGCAGAGACTTTCACAGACGCAGGGAGATACGGGTATTTCATTTAATAACCAATTAATCTCTATCTCACAGTCTAAACGTCCTAAAGCCCTCATCTCCTGGCGCCTACTGCATCGGATCTCATCAAATATGGAAAGAAAGACACGATTCTTGCAGGATTTCACACAGATCTCAATTTCTTGACTATCCATGGACGCTCTCGTTACCCTGGGCTTCACATATGGGCCAGAAACACCGGAAAACGGATCGCAGTCAAGATTCCAGAAGGCAACTACCTTCTTGTACAAGCAGGGAAACAGTTGGAGCACATAACCGGTGGATTGATCAAGGCCGGTTTCCATGAGGTCGTTGTGAATGAGGAGACACTGTCGGTATGTCTTTAATACCACCATGCAGAAAAACTATGGTAGAAATTCTTTCTAGACCATTGAAGCTCGCAAAGTTAAATACCCTCAACGCCCTCTTATTCGCATATCCTCGACCTTCTTTTGGCACCTTAACTCTGACTTCGACCTTTCACCAATTCCACGACTTTGCGCACGTGCGCAAGTGATTCGAGAAGAACAAGCTCGCTCAGGCCAAGAAGAAGATAACACTGTCTATGAGCCCATGAAGGTTGGACATCATGTTCAGAAGTGAGTTTCCATGTTTATTGCGAGCACAGCTTATAAGAGACATTACAGTGAATTGAGACATATTGCTCTGATGGCCTAAGGATATTTATAACTATTCGTAACATAGCACAAAGCAATATGCCCAATCTCCCTTGACCGACTGACAGACATCTTGAACCAAGATCAAAGGGTTGTGCGAAGACGTTCCACTATAAGTGCGGACATCAAGATATCTTCAAAACATTCGTGCCCTTGAGGTGATATCTCAAGGCGGTGCGTTTGTGCTGGTTGACTATACTTCCTTGGATGATAGGGAGGGATGAACCGTGCCAACACAGTGCCAAGGGTCTTGTCCTTCGAGGAAAAACACTGATAATGCTTGACGGGCGGTTTTCTATCTTTTGCTGCTTATGGACGTACTGTAAGGACATTCTGGGCAGCGCTTTCATCCCAATAAAGGAACACAGTTCTACAGCTGGGGTCAGGAATCTTCCATGTCCAACTCTAGATGTCCGTGAGAAACCTAACAACGAAGACTACTCAATATCATGCGTACCGAACGAAATGGCTGATGTCCGCTTTTGATGACCTCGCTCAGTAAATAGTCATTTCCTTTGAAGCAGATCATGCTCGGTCTTTTGGAAGTTGTCAAACCTATTCTGTCATGATCACTATGTAGATTGCCAATCATGCGTTAAACCAACTTTCAACTCACTCAAAGTGACCTACGAAATTCCCATCTTGAGAATTTCGCTGTATGGTAGTGATGTAAGAAGTTGGCGTGAAGAGGTTCATTTTCACCGAAATAAAGTAGGACGGCCCTGCATTTGAGATATCAATTGGAGGTGCAAGAATCATGCTGTTCGGAATCTCTGTTTGGGGCCAGAACGTATAGGTTACAGGAGTTAGTGGCTTTCGTGATTGTTCATAGCTACAATAGAGCATAAGTTGCTCCGTATAAGTTGATCGAAACGACGTACAGAAACGGTTCACGTACACTGGAGGTGATGGTGACTTGGAAGAGGTTGACGCGTCATGATTCGGGGGGTAATGGACTAGCGATGAGAAGCTCTTCAGACTGGGTGTAGGAGAAGTTGGCGTTGTCGCTCGAGAAACCTCAAGTTTCTCGCTGCCACATGGCGTACGTGGATTGCATGAGTCAATCAAACAGCTACCAGATAAATGCAGCTTCACCTGGGCGGGGGTAAAATCATCGTTTGCCTAAGCCGTCAAGAGTTTCAGAGATGAGCTTTTCGACTTGACTGCTTGAAGGATAACCGCAGTCCTATAGATCAGTGCTACCATCAGAGCCCATATCCATCCAACACTACCTGAGATAGTATCCCTTCGCAGGAGAGAAAGTAAACTTTTTTGAGTATAAGCGCTTCACATATCTCTGGTAACTCCGTTGTACAGGCATGATACATACAAGTTTATTCAGGATGTAATTCCCCATGGCCGGCCGCCGCACTATCTAAGAAAAACGCTGACTACCTATATCGTAGGGACCCTTATAAATAGATTAGAATGATCAGATACCAAAAGACTTTAGTACACTCTGCAACTTCACAAGCATTTCGTCCCACTCAGCAATTGGATCTGAAAGAGCAGTGATGGCACCACCCGCACCGATTGTCCACTCCTCCGTCCAACATGGTGGTGTACTTTCAGAACAGCGAGGGTGAGTGTACTTGAAACAGCTACGTATTGCGACAGACCAATCGCCTCCACCACCAACACACCAGTATCCAAAGACACCCGAGTACAAATTTCGCTCTTCGTCTTCCAGAGCTTGAAGAATCTCGACAGTGCGCTTCTTCGGTGCACCTGTCATGCTTCCTAGAAGTTTATGAAGGTTGTTAGTTCTACGATAAAAATTTAGATCAGGAAAGATAGATACCAGGAGGGAGACTTCGACGTAAAACTTCCCAGCCAACATTGTATTCCGCATCGCAAGCTGCACTGAAGTTTGTTCTTCCTTCTATGACACTGACCAGTTGCCAAACGGTTTCATATTCCTCGACACCACAAAATTGTTTGACCTGGACATCATCTCCTATGACGCCATGAAGATCGTGACGGATAAGATCGACTATCATTAAGTTTTCTGCAACCTCCTTTCTGGAGTTAGCTAGTAATTCTTCTGCGACGGCACGAGTAACGTCAGGCGCTTTGCGTACGGTACCTTTGATGGGCCTCAATTGGCACACTGAATGTGGAGGCCGTGAATAGGATAGAAACCGTTCTGGAGAGGATGATAGAAATGTAGATGGCTGGAGGCGAAGGAAGGCTGAATAAGGTGCTGGATTCATTCTACGAAGTAGCTTATAGCGTTCCCAAGACGTTGAAGTTGAAGGAGAGCAGCCAGGAATAGAGATATGGGTATTAGCGGTTATACAGATTTCATATGAGTCGCCCGCGAATAATCTCTCTTTTGCCTGATTGATGCGAGCGATATACCGAGCTCTGTCTGGTAACATAACAATTGGCGGAGAGTTTTCGCGCGATGTCGAGGTGGAAGAGGTGATATCGACCGCAGAATGGAGTAATCGAGCCCTGGTTTCCGAAATCCATACATCGTCCCCAGGTAAGAGAGACTGTATGTAAACCTTATCGGAAATAGAATCTAGAACGATACTACGCTCTACAAAAACCAAGTTAACATCCGGGTGACGATTGGTTGAGTTGGATCGAGGTTTTTTAGAGACGTGCAATACCTGAACACCAAGTTCATAACTCAGTTGACCGACGAGGCCGCCCCAAAAAGGTATTTCAGGACATCCTTCGGCCTTGTGTGCTTGCATGAAGGTCGCAAGCCACGACCACACATCGTGCCCTCCTAGTTTCTCACGAACTGTAGACTTCCCCTGGCTCAAAGATACAAAATCATCTTCAGTGTTGTAGGTTATCTGAAGAGAAGTTGGAAGAAGAGCAGCAACAATCGAGAAACGGCCAGGTTTAGCTGCGGAGTCGAGCATTGCGAAAGGTGAATCATCGTCCATGGCCCCAAATAATTCTGCAATGGCAGTCACAGTGATGCCGGGTATATTGAGGATAGTTGTTGTTACGGTTCGAAGAGAGGGTGAAAGAGGAGGTGAGGGAGGTGAAATAGTTGGCCAAGGGCTGCTGAACTTGTGCTTGCTAAAAGCATCCCATGGACGAATAATCCTTCGGTTTATCCTGGTCCACTCCTGTGCAATATGCCAAAAATTTCTGAGAACTTCCGCACCTCCTTGCTGAGTACAAAATGACTCTGGATGATACTGAACTGCCCAGAAAGGACGTGTCCTGTGACGGGCGGCCATAACGACATGCCCATTGTCATCCTCGTCGTCTGTCCAAGCAAGTTCTTCCAATTCCCCGTCTTTGGCAAGCACCACGTGAAGAGAATGGTATCTGACTGCGTCAAAAGAGCCGGTCCCCCTAAAAAGGTCTGTCCCTGAGTGGTGGATAGTCGAAATTTGACCGTGCTTCACTACGCGTAATCTTTGAAGTCGTGCGCCGAACTCAACCCCAAGGCTCTGAAGTCCCAGACACACCCCAAAGATTGGGAGTAGATGTGCGTCTTTCACCTTCCAGATATCTTTTACAACCCCGGTATCATGCGGATTGTCAGGAGAGCCTGGACCTGGACCGACAATAATGGCAGAGAAGTATGGGAGATATGGCAGGAGTTCTTGAATAGTGAAGTAGTCGTTTTTGATGATAAAGATCACGCAGCTGGGGATCAATCGTCGACATGCAGAAGCAAGACTGTCATCGTTCAGTGGATTGTAAGTGGAATGTTACATAGCACATAACGTACTTGTATGTGAACGAGTCGTAAGAATCTATAAAGAGCAACTTTGGTTGCTGGATTGTCATTCTAGATCAGATGGCCCGCGTGATGGATAGAAAAAGCCTTCTAGCTCATATGAGCGAAAACTGATGAAAAATTGTAGCTCGCCGTAATCTAGACGGACGAAATAAAGGGACTTCAAGGTTATCGCAGAGTTTGAATTGACTTGCAACAATTTTGCTCATCCTCCAAAAGTTCGGAGTCGGCGCGGAACCATGCATTAAATAAGAAAAAAAAAACTGCTCCAAGAAAGTTAAGTAAGGATAAATAAATGAGGCACGTGATGCGTTCCAATGGTTTTGACCATTTTTCGTCACGGACTATGACAAAACCCAGCTACAGCAAGTTGACAGCAAGTGGAAATACTAAGTAGGATAAGAAAGTACAGCAGCGACTGTAGCATACTCCAATCCCTTCGCAAAGCTGCTACGACCTAATAAAAATCATGATAGAAAAGGTGTTCCGTTGCTTATGGAACAAGTATGGAAACCAAAAATTCGGTGATAGCCGAGCTAAGCCAAAGAAAATACCTGAACTTCTGCCCAGCCAACCACAAATATTTTTGGCCCAACCCAAGAATATATAGTTAAGGTTGAGTGTAATGCGGCTCAATTTCAGGTCCAAATTTTGATCTTCACGACCACGTGTCCAGAAGCTCGGAGCTCTCCAACGGCCCGGCTCACCCGCTGCTTTTAATCATCGTTGCCTGAATACTCTCACACTTCCTCATTCTCCCATCATGTCTTCTATCCTCTTGAAGAGAACCGGTCAGAAGGTCAGTGAGCTTGAATCTCGGGAGTATACCATAATTTATTGCCTCCCAGATGCCTTTGGTTGGGTAAGAGTCTACATTTTTCTGAAGTGATGATGATTAGATGCCTAAAGATAATGTTGTGCGCAGCTTCGGCCTTTGGAAGGCAGGTTTTGCTCATGATTCTGTTATATCTGCCTGATGAATGATTCAGGTTACAAAAAGTACCTGCGCAGAGGTGATGCCAACAAAAGATATTGTTGAATAATTCTGACACCTTGATTTCCTTGCAGACCGTCTATCAAGCAATCAGGGCAGGATACCGGCTCCTTGACGGAGCTGGCGACTATGGGAATGAGAAAGAGGCAGGCGAAGGAGTTCGTCGGGCCATTCAGGAAGGAATTGTTAAGCGGGAAGAACTCTGTACGTGTTATGCGCCACAGGTCTATACATATCGTACTTATGTTTTGAATAGTCATCACTTCCAAGGCAAGTTAACTAAACTTTGTTTCACATGCTATACCAATGTTGAGACCTGTTCTAGCTATGGAACACTTTCCATGCACGCGAACATGTGAAGCCAATCACCAAGAAACAACTCGGTCTCTGGGGCATTGATTACTTTGATTTGTTCCTAGTCCACTTCCCAATCGCTCTTCAGTATGTTGATCCCAGTCATCGCTACCCGCCCGAGTGGTTTGATGATAATGGGCACGTTCAATTGCGTAAGAGAAAAAGATCACCTTGAAAGATTGCTTTCAAAGCCAATTTGATACTGCAGAGAACACTCCTCTTCAGGAAACATGGGGTGCAATGGAGGAACTGGTCGATGCGGGTTATGCTAAGAACATAGGACTGAGGTAAGTAAGTATAATAAAGGACAAAATAGAGTGGAAGGTCACAACGCGCTACCATTTTCTAGTAACTGCAGTGGATCCTTGATTCTTGACGTGTTACGTTATGCACGCATTGAGCCTCAGGTTCTTCAAGTTGAATTGCATCCGTATCTCGTTCAAACTGCGTTAGTCGATCTTGCAAAGACGTTGAATATTGCTGTCACAGCATATTCTTCCTTTGGACCACAGGTATCTAGCGAAGTTTCGCATTATCAGTTTATGTTATCTCAGACTTCGTCATCAGGGATATTTCGAGCTTTCTATGGACAAGGGCGCACAAAGTTTGTTGACTCACAACAAGATCGCCCAAGTAGCCACCAAGCACAACAAAAGTCAGTGGATCTATGTCTTGAGACATGCTTCGGTCACTCAGTGATAGTAACCCCATAACCAGCTGCCGCTCAGATTCTACTTCGTTGGGCGACACAGCGAGGCATTGCCGTAGTCCCCAAAACTAACGACATTGCGAGGCTTAAAGAGAACCTCGAATGCGATTCTTTCGAGTTGGATGAGGATGAAATAAAAGGGATCACTGCACTTAATATTAACCTACGGGTATGGTGTTATATCGGTGAATGTGTCTCGATTTACTCATTTTACTTCCAGTTGAACAATCCCGCCGAGATTGATCCTCGTCTGGCTATTTTTGCTTAATGATGCATATATGAGATAACCATCTCATGACTTTTCTAAAGCTATGTATTTGTATCGCTCTGGAGAAATTTATGAGCACTCCGCAGGAAGGCGCCATGCTTAACATGTATAGTGATGTAAATAAAAATAAGCCCTTGAATCCAATGAAGTTATTTTGGTGTACATCGACCTAACTAGTTCACTTTGGTATTTATTGAGTCGAGCTCAAGATACTTCCATGTGAATTATCCTTCTTTGGATACCTCTTTCGTATGAAAACGCCGCATCTCTTTCTTCAGTGTCTTTTCTTCTTTCCTTCTCTGTTTCACCACTTTCATATCCTTTGGTACGGATGTTTGGACATGCTTGACGTGAGTCGGGATGAACCTCTGAGCAACAGAAACTGAAGAAGCCAGCCATGTTGCAGACAGGATTGGAAGGTCTTTCAACAATTCCAAGATTGTCCCCAAATCTGGGCAATCAGACTTTGGATATACATCAGGGCAACAAAACTGACTCATTAACATCGAAAACGTACGTTAAATCCCAGAACAGCGGCTCTTCGTAATCCGACTGCTTGAGACAAACGGGTTTCCGCTCCTGATTGCAACGGTACAAGTTTGACTGGCTGTTCAGACCGAAGGGAATTGAGGGTAGCGACTAGGTGAGGAAGATGATCAACCAAAATCTTGGGATTGATATCCGAGCGGCACACGAGGACGACAGACAATGAACATGACGGAGATTTTGCTGAGGGATGAAGTGTCATTCGAGTGACACGCTCGGCATGAACTTGTTGCTCCAATTGTTTTGTTACTTCATTGATTCCGACTATTAGTTGTCTGGTGACTGAGGGGCATTCAAGCGCAGGCAAATTCGAATCGGGCAAAGCGTTACTGTCCATGGTGGAGGCCAACTCTGCTGCAGGTCGACCATCATCTGCTTCAACCTGCTTCCTTCTTTTGCGAGGCTCTTTTTGCTGGGCGGATGTCCGCTTTCGGCTACGGCTTTTGCGACAATCCGCGATGCCGCTTAGAAGGACAACGGTAGCGTCGAGTACGGCCTGTTGCGTGGTGTTTGTAACGACAGGCCTATCATAAAGGTTAATGTCCTAGTTTAACGTGCGACCAAAGTAGATACCACTGAATTCGGAAAGGACTATCGAGAAAACCTTTGTACACTACCTTCCTCTCCCCTTCCCCCTTGTTTCTCGCGCGATTTGATACGTGATTGTGTATCCGTGCATTTTTTTCCGACATAACTCTACACGTTGACCTAGCCTGATGTGATACTGACGTGGTGTTATTTATCAGACCATGGATGTAGTTTACAGCGGTTTGCACAATTGTTACACATAATGAGAAGTCACTAGTCAACCTTAGATTAGGGCTATATCATGACGCATCTTTCTCGTCTTTGACGACGCCAGCGACATTGAGCTGCACTTCCTGCATCCAATGCCATTCTGTAAGACCTACCGAGACGTCAAACTAGCTGCTATCTGACTCTATGAACGAGAACTACTGCTCCTATGCGATCTACCTTCAAATCTCTCGGCGTATCTTCTACCAAATTTTTGGTCTCTGGTGAACAACAAGCGATGCCATGAGACACACAAATCGAAGAAGACCGAGGCTCTTGCACTTCGAAGATCCAAATGGGTGATCCGGCAGGGACTGGTTTCTTCACGAGCTTCAATTCCTCTTACGGACCAATCAATTTGTTACAGCTAAAGACTGCATCGAGAATCTTCGAAAGCTATTCCGGATCAGGTTTGCCTTGTGAAGAGCAGGTATGATAATCCGAATAGGGAGATTTTTTGACGATTAAGCAGCTTAGCGAACTTGCTTGGTCTCCATACTGAGCAGAACAGCGTGAAAGAACAAGGGAAGCGCGTAACAAGCACGTTGAAAGGGCTACTCCTAGCTTAGGATTTTGATTTGCGTCTTATTTCATTTAAGTATTTGGCTTACTGCCAGGCTTTGTTTCCGGCTATGGTTCAAACTCCGTCCAGCGCCGATCAGCTTGTCAGCTCCGAATTAGCGCCTAATTCAAGTTTCATCGCCAAGCGCTCATATCAGTCTGTTTCTTCTGAGCGATGTCTGAGCATTTGACCCACTCAGCCTGTGTTGGGAACGAAGCATTCGGCAGCGCTGCACATCTTTTATTCCAAGGCGATCTCTGTCTTATGCCTATCACTACGCTTCTACCTTATTCAGGATAACTGGCCATGATTGTGAATTCTGGGATTTTTGACTTGAACGTGCTTTTCACGCTGGTAGGAGCCTTCGTAATGCTGTGCTTAAGGCAGTGGAGATGTGCGTCGACTCAATGAACAGCTGTCCAACTGGTAAGTAGGTGTGATACGCAAATTTTCCAGTCTGAAGTACATCTTCACACCTGTGCGGTTGCAGGGCCTGAAGTCACATATATACCACATCATTGACCAATATCGCCATAAGATGCCTGCACGCGTTTCTGGGGATCCCTTGATCACTGTTTATCGCTCAGCGAATTCTTTGCCTCCGAGCATTTGGAATGCGTTCGAACGCGACCCGCGCAATTCCAATATCATCTTTTCACATGCTCTCAAGGAGACACACAGTGCCAAAGAGTCTACGAAGGGTCAAGTCTGGATAGCATGTACAACCGATGACACCTTGGACTACGTCCTCTCCTGTACTCATCACGCAATGGGCGCCTATCCTGTTTTCATTTATTCCACGCACTCGTCTTCCACCCTCGATTTCGTGACTCCTAGAGTCGAGCTCCTGGTTAAGTCCCTTATGAAATGTGTTAAAGTGGAGCGCGTCTTTTCGGTATTCGCTGTTAAAGAGGTTTCGCGTACCTTCGCAGAGACCTGGTCCAGAATGACGCATGTCATGTTCTACGAGGACCCGTATTATGATGCCAGATTGACCTATTGTACAAGGCAACGCTTCCGACCTCGGCAACCCACTATGCTTCCTGGTATTTCGTACACATTGAGACTCGCAATTCCATCCGACGTTCATGACGTCGCCAGGCTGTGCCATGGCTTTGCAGCAGCAGCCGTATGTTCCTGATGCCATACTTTGTTCTACTCCTGACCTTCTCTTCCTCCAGGAACCATTTGTTCTGTCGGAAAGAGGTGCAATCGAAGAGGCGGAACACCTCATCAGACTCAATCAACTCTGGGTCCATACCATCAAAGAGGGAGAACGACGCACTGAGATTGCTTCTATCGTAGCCGTGACGCGAGAGGCCGGCGCTGTTTCAGCCATCACAAAAGTGTTTACCAATCCTGATTGGAGATCACGAGGGTGTGCTGAACGTCTGGTTCGTAAGGTCACGCAGACGTGAGTTTACTATGATGGTCCTCCTAAAATTGATCCTGCATCTCAT
>QGOA01018496.1:0-17953 GCA_003313075.1 Termitomyces sp. MG16
TTACCTTAGTATACAATCTAGCAGCGAGAACTGGAGAGCCTAGTACAGTGCGTTGCTCTGCAAGTCACACCAGAAGATACGCTTGTAAGGTAAAACAGTTGGCCTTTGTGAAAGGTGCCCACGGACAATACATTGCAGCTCGTTTGGAAAGGATAGACCCTTCGACATACCCTTGTTTAGTCTGATCTGTAGAGTGCCTCCAACGCACATGTTGTGGACTAGATGGTGCCGATAGGTGGAAAGAGAACTAAAGAGTGATAGTTGGCGACCGAAGTCTACTCGAGAAACCATATCACAAAGACAAGAGGAATTTGGCGACAAAACCTTTTACATGCATAAGAAACGTCTCCAGCTCCTTTTCTCCTTTCCTGCCTTTATCGAACTGCCCCAATTTCCTGCGTCACAATCTTTCTCGGAAAGCTTCGAGCCATGAATAGTGGACCCATCCCAATTTTCCGAGATACGCGCAAAGTCGTTGGGAGAGAGTTCAGGCGCAATAGCCATCACAGCATATTCGCTCAGTGAAAGCGACCCAGCGTCATTGGTGTCAATATTGGCGATCTTCAGAATGAAACTTGTCAATATACCGAAAGCTGTCCTCAAGGTTAACCATTACTTCATTGATTGGGTTCAAAACGTCGGTGCCTCCAACTTGAGTTACAGGTGGCCAGACACCAACAGTATTGGCGTTGATGATATCCCAAGCGGCCTGCTTCAGTGTCGTGTCATTTAACCGCTCACCTGAAGTCGCAATAAGGTATAGTATCGTTACAATCAAAAGTACACACCTGCGTAACATTGAAGCTTGGCATATAGCTGAAAACGGTATGTGTGTAGAGATTGTCGATAACGATGGCAATGAAACCTCACCTGATCGAAACCTCCGCTGTTGAAGCTGATACCATATCGTGCCATTTTACTGTGCATCGCAGATTGAGTAATTGAAATTGGACCCCTTGCGACAGAAGTGATGCTTACTCCGCATTCGAGGCGTTGTAAAGTCTACAGAAGTCCAGCCAGGCAGCATCAAAGGCTGGTTCATCAGTGATGATGTCCATGAGCTCCATAAGAAACTCGCCGCCTCCAAAGAGCATCGTTAAGTGATATCTGAGTACCCTTACATTAAGAACAGTAGTGTTGACATCAGATGAGATACGCACGAGCCTGTGCCTGGGCTTCCTTCGTCAACGAGATGGGCAGTGTCTGCATTCCAACCGACGGCAGCCCCATTCCCAGTGAAGAAACCAAATTTAAAACCTCCGATGTCGGTCTACACATTCAACGCGATGAGGGAATCTGAATCAAACAGGTCTTACCATGCCAATTTTGATGCGATCCCTCCACTTGGTGTCGTTCTGTGTTTCTAGAGTAAGTTAGGTACGTAGACAAAGCGAGGACAACGCACTGTACGTTCCCATTTTGTAAACCAATTACCGGCTAGTGTAGTCCAGTCGGGTCCAATACGAAGACGTCCAGGACCGGCTGGGTCAGGTGGAGGCAGAACCTTCCTGAGAGGATCCCAAACCATAATGGTTTGATCTGCCGCAAGAGTATAGTCCATCAGATCACCCATGAGTTCGTCAGCTGACAAAAAGTAAGAAGTCTAGTTATACCAAGAAACGATAATGTAACGTACTAGTTAGGTAGTAATATGGTCTTCTCAAAGTGCTACCCGCTACACGAGCCTCTTTTGCACCATCTCCCCAATGAGAGACATTATGTCGATTTCCGATGCCAGCATATGGGCCAGTGTGGTTTGAGTCGACTTCAGCAAGGTGACGTGTCAGTGAATGGGCAATGCGATAGATATCCGCCCGTCCAGTACGGAGGAAAGACATCCAGAGCCAAAGATCAGTTCCTGGAATACAATCAATTGTCAGCTCGATGACCTTGAAATGTATCATCCTGAGCTAACCGAGTTCACCGTTGTCCCAAGCAAAGCCGCCAACATCATACCTCCAGCAATGGCGAGTTTGGTCATAGGTATGCATTACATCTCCGTAGTTCCAAAACCCGTAGAACTTCCTCTGTTCTATCTCCTAGAGAAGGACATTCTTTCGTAAAATGCCTTCAGATGATGAGCCACCAGTCACGAACCGCTACGTAGAAGTCCAGGAGGTCACTCTTGCGTTTCTCGATGGTGGCCAATCCACTTCGAGACGTATCAGGAACATTCCTAAAGGGATTTCCTATGGATATATGAGACAATAAGGCATAAACACAGACCAGCGTCCTCCGAACAACTTGTGTTCTGCGTAGAATGACGGACTAGCAACTATCTGAGGAACCTTGGTCTACAGAAAAGTTTATGATACGAAGTCTTATCGAAAATAGGCAGCCATACGTGTATGTCAGACAGTTGGGCTAACACAGCCCGAGACGGTGTGGTAGGGAAATGGGCGCTGCAGATGGAAATACGCCACGAAGGAGGTATGACACGCGGAGTAGAATTGACACGGACGAGAGAGAGTTTACATCAAACATCGAGAAAATGGGAAGTAGAAGGGTGGACGAGAAAGTTGGATGGACAGATTGGGAAATCGAAGGTACGAATATGGAAAAAGAGAAATAAGGTTTGTAATTCTGAGACCAACCAACGGTCGAAATGTAAATATAGGAGGGAATCGACGATTCGAAGCGATGTCGCGGAGGATCGTCGATGCAGAGATCATGTAAAATATGTATAAAAGGCGAGAGAAACGTACGAATAGACAGGTTTTCATACCCCACTTTTCCGGTCTGTGTTTCGTCTTTGGCTGCTTGGGACTTCTCTCGAAACTTTGACCCTCTATTGTCTGATACCTTGGTCTTGTCGGCATCTCAGGCAACGTCGACCTTGTTTTTCCTTACCACACTCAGACCCCTCTGGCGCAAACGTTCTCTATTCTCTTCCTGCAACATTCGTACCCTACGTGGGGACTATCACGCCGCTACTTCCTTCTTCTTTCGCCGCCTACTCGTGTTCTGCCCACAGGAAACGACCGACTACCGAGGACATTCCCTCAGTGAGCGCATCCCTCTTCTACAACGGTGTAGCGGGGAAGAGTTGTAGAACCGCTTCGTAAGAACGTCCGACACCTGTTGGGTCAGGGTTGGGGTCGCCAACATCTTCATACGCAAGGTCCAACTACGTTAGTACTAGTAGTCAGCCATCGATCAACTATATCTAAGTAGACATACTCCATGGGCTACAGTATCATAATGACGCATATCCATGGCTGGAGCCTGAGGATTTGATTGAGTCCCACCATCCTAGCGAAAGACAGTAGTAATACACACTCGTGGACTATACGCCCAGAGAGTAACCGTCGCTGTGCTAGTGGTCGCACCTCGTATGTCTAAACCTCTAGGAGCGCCTTGCCAGAAATCTATTCACAGAGTTTAGGTCAACGATGTCGACGAGGTACAGTGGAACAAGAGACCTTGAAGACCAAACACAACGCTCCCGGCAGTTGCACCTCCCACGCATCCCAAGCCAGAAGCACGTGTACCAAATCCAGCATAAGGAATGAACGAAGCGGCTCTACCCGCATTTGTTCTCTTTGAAATTGTATAGTGTTCCGACGAAAGTTGATCCAGGGTGAAGTCGGACCATAGGGCAAGTTCACTGACAAAAGGCGTGATTGACGTGGGCCAGGTGGACGGGTCGGAAGTTGGGGTGCCCTCGAACTGCGGAGTTAGTACAGCAGCCGTAGCGTCACGCCTGAGCCCCGACATGACTAGGACAGGCTCGCCCCAGATTCCTCCATCTGCACTTACAAAACGGATGTGCCTGTTGTAAGGTTCATCGGAAAGAGGACTAGAAAAGCGTAAGCCCTCAAAAAATTAGTACATCAGTACAGGGACAAGAATAAACAAGGAGGCAATATTCACCATGCCCTTGATGAAATCCTTTGTCTGGTCTGCATCGTAGATAAAGAAATGAACCATTCTCAAAGTTGTGGTACCAGCTGCAACATAAAACCTGACGGTCCATGGTAGAAAGGGGGTGTGTCCTTGGGTGTATTTTCCGGTGATCTTAAATGCTCGTGATTTAGCCATCGTTTATGGGATCATCGAGACCTATACCTTGATAACAGCACGGACAGGCCCACTTTGTTCGACTGCGACACTCTCAGTACTACCGGTTGTCTCTTTCACTGTAGGTCGTGAACCTGTGAGCTCAGGTTCATCGGGAGCATTCTGAACGTGTACAATGAGGATTCCATTGGAGACTTGAGTTTTTCCAGAGAGGGAAATGGAATTGATTAAGATGTTCCCTGACTTATTGAACACAGCTGAAAAGGGCATGGATCTCAAATCAAGGAGGCCAAGACTGCGAACTGAATACTAACCTGAGAGCTTTCCTGTTGTCACAGTGATGGTGTCACCGCTGTCAACTACGGAGACGGGTGAGGAAGGTTCTGCAGGTGTGCTGGTTTGTAACGTCAGAGAGTCTGCAAGTCCGCCGTCCGCCGGAAGAGTGTGACCAGTCCACTTTAGGCTACCGTCGGGCCAACTAAAAAGGATCTGAATCACACTCTGACATTTTTTTTTTGAAAACTACTCACTAGGCTAAAGGCCACGTCTGAACTGGAACTGGTTGTCCGCCAGCAGTCAGACTAATTGGTGTGGTTTTGTCTATTTCACCCTGGTTCCATGGTACGCCAAACGATGTTCCAGTAGGTGTAGAGACCGGTGATTTACCATCAAGCCATTTCAAGTCTACCGGATTAACCATCTCAACACTGGGTGGGAGAAGACAATTACGAGGGACGTCCAGTTAAGTACGATTGAAATTTTCTCATTGTTGCCAAAGATGGTGGCCTGATCCCACAGAGGCTCATGAGGAAACCGAGATATAGCATGGGAGGCGCGCGTGGTCACTACTTCGGCACTCATGTGATGCGCCATTCGCATCGACAGAGTCCATATAGCTCCCATCACCAGAGGGACTTGTACATAGCATTCCGACATAAATACTTTTAACGGAAGGCAGCATATGTCGACTTCGCACAGAGCCCAGCCAGTGCCAGTCAGGGTTTATAACTTAGGCTTTTGAAAAGAGCAAACGATGAAAGACAGCGTGAATGAAGTTAAACATTGTGGCAGTGCTAACCTGCGTTCACGTGAGAACCCTCTGGTTCGACTACAATACGCGATACCCATTGTTGCAGTCTACGACTGGTAATGTCCTTCAATCCATATTATTATATCATGCCGAGTGCCCCATCAAGCAGTATAAACTCTCCAGAGTCCAGGTGACGAGTGCCAAGCCACCTTCTATGCCCGCCCGGTCCGTACCCGCTTGAGCTCCGGATAAGGTTGCGAAGAAAATGTCGACCGTTGGTGATAATATATGATTCTTTTGATGTCCTTGTGAAGGACCGAGCAGATGGAGTGTACCTTTGCCATCGATCACTACCATTTCAACCTCTGCCCACTTTTTGATAGTAAGCTTGATGCTTTTGACATTATCATAGAGGAAGACACTCCTCCGACACGCACGAAACATGTCTACTCAGTCAACTTCAGCGGGCCGTTGAAAATGGATGGTACCTTGCCGGCAGAGCTACAGGTGACGACTTTGGGAATCACCTACTATGCATCCTGACATGTTCTTCACTACTTTCAGTGTCCTGAAGGGACACGAATCTGTCTAATTAGTGAGCAGAGCGACGATCCCAGCAGACTGAATTCGTGAGGCTGACTTTGATATGTAAAATATAGTTATCAATACACGAACAAATCATCCCTCTGAGCCTTCCCGCATACTTCAAGTCATACCTGTTGCAGGCGAGGATCTCCTCCCAAAAGCCAAGATAGGAGCAAGAGAAGAAGGCTCTGAACACAGTGAGTGCATAAATTCTAGTACTCAAAGTGGATGTCTCAATCGATATTTTATAAATATTGAGTGCCTTTGCAACTGACGCTTCACGGCGGGCATTACAAGCACCTGCGCCAGAAGGCAACATTCTTCTTTCATTGTGACGAAAAAACACCAGAGGTACGACTGTCAAGGAGCAGCTTAGTCAATCACAACTCAACTCCGAATCGCCACCAGCCCAGCCAGCCTATATATGAGTGGAAATTCAACGGGACTCACGCTTTTTCATGGAGATCTAGACATGCATGTCACAAACTTCTCAGCAAGCCACAGCCACAGCCATTACCAGACCAAGACCCACCCCAGGTGCCTCCAAGAGATCCTGATTCCGAGGTAGATGACGATCGAGGATACTATCCGTCATCATGGTTTCATTTCATGTTTACACTCTTTTGGATCGTCATGTAAGTGACTATCCCTCCTCCTTCCAGAGCTCATCTTGTCTAGAATTTTGTTCCTCGTACGTCTTTTGTGGTTGCAAGTCCACCGAAGATATTACCGCGGTCGTGGGTCATATATATCCATGGGTCAACCGAGGTCGCCGTTTCCATCAACACGGCTGCTGTCGCGGCTATTCTTGTACAGGGAAGCCAAAAGGTCAAGTGGGGTTGAAACACACCACAGGGCATCTCCTGACTCCGAGGAAGAAGTGCCCCTCACACCACAATCGATTGCGTCTTCAAAGGCCGGACAATATGGAGGCTTGTAACGACGAGGAAAGCCAAGTATTGGAGTGAGAAGCACGTTCCTTCGAGTATAAAAAGAAGTGATAATCTTGTCTGTTATCTACGTCCACAAAAGTCCTTGGCCTGTAAAACTGATGATTTATGGTTACGATGCATATATACTCTGTACCGTGCAAGACCATCTCATTCATTTGAGACTTAAAAACTCTCGTACTCGATGGAAGAACAACCGCGATCACTGCCGCAAGGAAGAACGCGTCATCAGCAAGAAAAACCTACATGGTATCATCTGACTGGAAAACTTGAAAGAGTGCCAGCTACTGTTTCAATCAGCGCAAACATTAGTTTGTACCTCAAGAGTGCTAAGCCATTGGATAATAGAAGACCGAGTTGCTATCAGTTCTGAACAGTAAGCCAAGATTTTCTGCAGACGAGAACCTGGGAGTAACTTGTGACAAGAATGAGGCACACCGCAAGCCTGTACTTCACGATCGTGAGGTGAAAAGTCCTCATGGCGGAATAGCAGCATCAGACAAGCCTCACGTTCTTTCTAGTCTTCTGACGATCTGATGAGCTGTTCGTGAAGCTGAGACATCCGAAGAATATGACTTGAGAGACCCAAGAGGATTGTGTATCGTTCGAAACACTTTCAAAATATCAAGTATAACGAATGACGAGATGATAGTTATCATGTCTTCCATCGTAATGCGCATTGCTTCACTAGATACGACAGTAGAAGCTGCGACAGACAACAAGCACACAGGTGTTCTCAAGTACTTTCAAACGGATCAGCCTAAACCCCATTCAGGCGATCTACCGCGGCACGTCCATCGCCAATGTTCACATAATCAAGAAGGACAGAATTTGGGACATGTCCTGCAGCGTACAGAACGCATCTATTCGCATGAGCCAAGATCCTTCCAGGATGTGAATGAGCAACTTCGATGCAGTCTTAAAATGAGAAGAAGCGCATGATGAACGCTGTTAGTCGTGGGTACATCAAGACGATCAGTGATTAGGACACCTTTGCCTATCGAGATGATATTAATGTTAGCATACTGGCATGATCGCCAATAGAAAGAGAGCCGGTGACACGACCCACGCGGCACGGAAAGTTCTCGTCTGTCGAGTTATAAGGATCTTCCCAGATCTGAGGTGACCATATCATCAATAGGCACAAGAAGTTCTTCATGGGAAGACATACCATATCGAACTCAGGCAGAATACAGTCAACGATGTTTCCTGCACTTCCGTCTGCACCTTTGTCAACAAATACTCAAATATCAGCATCAATATCATGCACATCCACAATCTATGGCCAAATATTACTGATACTAGGTATCAGGCCTGTTCGAGGTAACTTCCTAGTATAGCAGAAATGAAGGGATCCGTCCTTCCTAAAATCGACTGTCAGAAGTTTTGAAGAGAGAATAATTGAAAATAGTACATGTGCGCTTGGGGCTTGAAGCATCCTCGCGCCAGACGCCAGCTGTTCGCTGATATTGACCTCTTGAGTCCTAACAACTGATATCTCATGATCATCAACACCTTCAGTAAGACAAAGTGAGTCCTGACTCACATGCTAATAGGTTGGTGCTGTACGCAAAGGAGTCATGGGACCCTAGATATGTAACGTTTCCATATGAACGATCGCAAAGTTCGGCATAACCAGTATACAGTTTTGGACTATAGAAACAAAAACCCATGAGACAATTAGTTGTATAGCCGTCCAATGTTTAAAATTTAGGCTGACCTTCGAGATTCTAGCCATGGTATGTATGGCCGAGCACTGCCTGCGCAAGAGGGGCTCGATGATCTTGGCCAGAACGACAAAGTCGATCTCGTTACCATATCAACTGAAGACGTGATACGTGTCTCTTGTCATCTCGCCTGGTTTTCAACACCTGCAAATAAAATATTCATTTTGCCGCATTCAATTAGCTTTATTGTCTTTGCGGCCTTGTTCAAACAACTAATCTTTCTTCGAACAGGCATTGTGAACCCTTTTTTCATGCTCCTCTGCTCTTTAGAGTCATCCGTTAAGGGTACACTCGTCAGTATTGGTCGCGGCTGAAACGGAAATTGAAGTACATACAAGACGGTCATCTTTGAGCCCTTTAGAGTTACGCCTTTGTGCTCTTCCTCTGATTGAGTATAACAGAGTTCAATCGCCCAAAGGATCATCGTAATACAATAATAACGTTCACTGGGTTCTATCTCTCCATCTGCACAGAAGTACAACTCAGGAGACCATTGGACCATGTGTGAGGAAAGCTATCTTCCTAGAAACCATGCGATCGTTACCGTTCCGAGGTGAGTCTTACCATGTTACCCGTCTCCTAGTACTCATTTCACATCAAATGAGTCACTGAATCTAAGTCGGGCTTGTGGTATGTATTCGAGCTCATTACTCAACGTTAAGCAATGCGATGATTCAGTACTTAGATACCTCACAACGAACAAGTTCCGCGGCACTCGTGTCCTAGATATACAAACGTTCCTGTCGATTTGGAAAATTGTTTCTCGGGGTCCCACAAGCTATATACGTTTACTTTCCTACAAAGATGCGTAGATACAAGACAGTCCAAAATTCCAATATCTCTCCTGTAATCAGGCAAGAGAAGTGTCTTATTACTTCTGCGCCACTAGGAAAAGGCAGCGATAGCGGGGCCGAACGCATTATCGATTTCGGTCTGGAGTTCCTGACCTGAAGCAACGATATCCGCCTGTTCAACGTCAATATTACTGCCAAGACTCAACGAAGGAAGGACTTACCGGGGCACAGGCAATGAACGCAGACGCCAAAGCGTCTGTGTCTTGACTCAGAGTGGTCAAGTCCTGTTGTACAAGGGCAGGAACCCCCCCGATAGGAATGGATTGGAAGGCAGCCTTGCGTGCGACAATTTCCGTCAAAGATTGTTGGATGTTGGGTAGCAGAGCTTGAAGGTCAGCGAGAATAGCCTGCGCATCACTTTCTCCGACTGGGCAGGCGGCACCCTTGAGCCAGATAACAGTGAGTATACGAGAAAGCGTAATTCAGGACAACTACCGACATTAACGTCATTTGTAGTAGCAACAATAACATCTTCGAGATTGAGGGATTCGGTGTGAATGTTCTACATCATAAACCATATTTCAGGATGATGTATTATATGAAGGGGAACCCATACCAGAGCCTGAGGGAGATTTAGGATTCCGCCATCGACGGGGAAGGCCTCGATCGCATTGAGAAGGGCGCTCAGGGCGGGCGCGATGTTAGCGTTGATGTCGTTCTCGATCTGGGCGACGGTCGTCTGAGCGTACGAGGAAAGGGCAAGGGAAGCAAGGACGAGGAGATTCTTGAATTGCATATCGAACGGATCTGAAGTTCGTAAGGATCCAACGCTTTTTTATAGGTGAAGGCCCGATCGTTTACAAATCCGTAACGGATGCTATTACTCACAGTTAGGGAAGTGCTTTCAGTAGCCACGGGATCGCTGCACAGCAACGGATTACAACAGTTTTTCGGATCGTGGAGCTCACGAGTTCTATTTCAGCCGTCAAGTCGTCTTTTTTTTTGACAGGTGCACGTTGGGAGACAAGCAGATGAGAAGTCAGCTGTTATTGTTGTTTGACGATACACTTGTCTACGTACCTTTTAATTCGTGAATTTACTACGCCCACATGTGTTCCTCTTGTGTCATTTTACACCGCGTCAATTTTCGCTTGCGGGCGTGAGAAGGAATGGATCGCCTCCAAGGGAACATAGCCATGGACAAGGACATAGTCTGAGAACTCCATTTGACAGCATTGTATGCATAATCGATTATACGCAGCTAGGCAGCTGCGGTACATCACAAGAACTTCGAAATTTCTCAGGGCGTATCCAACACTTGGACATCCTTCCTTGATGGCGAGGGTCATGAGACCCTAGTGTGTGCTTCCTGTGAAAGTAACGAGAACCGGGATTTAACAAAAGGCATGATTCGGCGCCCAGAACAAAGGTGACTTAGAAGGGTCCAGATGGCGATCGGAAAGAAGAAGACCTTTCGTTTTAGTAATAGGTGAGAGATACCATTTCAATTTCATTTTGATGTGAAAAGAAGCCGGAGGCACAAGATCTGGAGCCTGAAGCATCTCCTTCTAGATGACAGAGAACAAAGTCAATGTCGCAGAAAAAAAGAGGGAATTACTGGCTTTGAAAATATGGTCTGGCAATCTCGGGCTAAATCCGATTTGATTTGTATACCTTGGTTCTCCCGTCTTGATTGAGGGCAGCCGAATTTCGAATCCTCAACGTTAGTTTGAGGGAAAACCTGTTTTCAAATTTCTACTTTGGACATTCATCTCGGACTTGTCTACTTCATATTAAATTTGCCAACAGACACACCAGTAGATAGATCATCTGATCAAGACCTAGGACAAGGAATGATATAAATAACTGTGTCAAGTGCATGTTTTGCTCCGGCAAGCTTTGCATGTCGCTTCCTTCCTGCTAACTTCATCACAACAATTGTCAGATCATCACTCGCCATGTACGAGGCCGCATGAGGTACGGCGTCTTGTCATTGTCACTTTTTGGCCAGCTGCTGATACTTTCCGTCAGTTCTCAATTCACAACGAAGGTGTCTTCAAGCCCATGCCAGTAAGTACGCCAACGCGCTGTGCCTAGTATATATCAATCACAACACTTGTCCCATCGATACTATTTCTATCGGTTATTACCTAACCATCATTACTCTTGGCGACTGCAGCGCTAAATATTGACGAGGACTTACCCTTTTCACCACACCTGCAATTCATCAGATATACACCTAGCGTTTGTGCGGGATAATTCTTGTGCAGATTCTGGGAGGTGTGATGACGCTGTATGGATGTTGATCATGAGCCAGGTCGAGGAAGGGATTTGTTTTCGTGTCGGCGGTAGTGAGGAGAACAGGTCATGGGACTTATCATGCGCTTGCGAACATCGCGGCAGCGTTGGTGGGAGAATCATCGTGGGAACCAAACGCACCTCGACAGGGTTGTCGGTCACATCTTGTGCGCCTACCAAGTCTTCTTTGTCCAAGGAACGACCATGGCATATTTCGGACAATCTCCACGTCTCCCACCTATAGCCTCCAATGTAAAAACGTTTCCCAATGCATAAAGCGAAACTGTTGCACAAACTCCTTTACGCCAAAGAAAATCACGAAAACGACCCGTTTTCTCCAGCTCACTCACCCGCACCCTTGCGTCTGAAGAGCGCATGTCCAACCATGTTACCGTACGTTTCTGATTTCCGCCATTCAAAATGAGCGTGCGCGCCCACATACAGGTCCCACCCTATATCCGCCCACCCTAAATCCGCCCACTCGCCCGCAGACTTGGTAGACCCGACCGAGCCATGGCCATTGATTTGGAAGGAGGTGGGAGATGTTCGACTTTTAACAATCAGTACGTCCCGGGCATCTGATGGCTTACTGAGCTGTGTGGATTGTCATGGCTTGCATGATCGCCGCATTCGATATCGAGAAGGCACCAGACGCTAATGGGAAAGTTACAGAACCTCATGAGAGAGTAGTTGCGTGCTTTGGTTGTCATCTACAGATCCTTGTGAATTCTTGTCAAGTTTAATGCCCGTTCATAGTAAACCTCTGCCTTTCAAGTGTCCTTACACTCCAAGATCAAAGACAGAGTGGTTAAGGCATCGATCTGTTGTCTATTTCAGATGTCCTTTTCATGGTGTGTCGATCGACATCGATATGTATGTGAAGAATAGCGTCAGAAACAAGGAGGTCGTTGTCTAGTGAAGACGATCCAAAATGAATCTTCTATTATCACGTGATGTGTAATTGGGGTTGACGGCAGAAATTGCAACAAAAGAGTCGTCAAAGACTGAAGGGTTTTCGAATCCCGTCAAAGTTTTGTTCCATCGAGCTCATCTGGTAACTACACCACTATTCACACCTCTTCCTCATCGAGTACATGTTATGAAGTCCTGAGCATAATCAAGCGAATGTGACGTCTTTGACCTTCTCTGCCCAGACCTAGAAAAAGGTCGCCTCTTGCATGCCATGATGTAGCACTTCCTTCCGCGTTGGGCGAAGGATGCCCTCTCCTTCTAATGATTTGACCCAACTCCTTATGCTCACGATCGATTGGCAGGAAAGTCCTGCTCACACTGAGTTCTCGAATACATTGAAACACAGCCAGATCGCCTGCTGGAAGGTCCTTAAACTCCCAAGAAGCCAGAGTGTAGGACGAAATAAGCGTGGACTAATGAAAGCAATCTTGAAGAATGTGCCCAGAGATAGGCAAAAACTACTGACCACCTTGAAGGAAGCGTCCGCGCATGCGTATTCCTTATACCCTGTCCAGTATCTCACCGGAGATATTGTTGTTGCTTCTCGTTGTCGAAGCCACAACAATACCGTCGTGCCAATGTATGATTCATTTTTCGTCGATTTTCTTACCAGAGAAATAGCTTTAGCGCTCTTTTCTCAGCCAGGAAACTGATCGACGTACTGCCTTGTCCGTTAGGGTTAGCAATGCGACCTCTTGCGACTTGAGAAAGTGGTAGAGTTCTCTGCTGTGGAAGAATGCGCTGCGTGCCCAGCCGAGGTGAGGTTTAGTAACCAACGTTTATTCACATCCTGAGCAACTAATCATCAGATAGCGTACATAAAAACAATGATATTGGGTCATGATACTTTGGAACGGGCGAAGGGATTTTTGAACGAAAAGCGGCAAGTGTATAGATGACGAAGGCGGAATGTCGAATACCGGAATGTCGAATACGTCAAGAGCGTGGTCTATGTCTCGAGAGACACAAAGTCGACGGGAATCGTTTTCAGAGTAAAACGAAACGCAGGAAAAGTAGAAGCGTGGTCTTACTGCTGGTTGGAAGCAAAGGTTCTCAGGGATATGAGTCAGAGTAGGGTAGCGCCACTGCTGATGCACGGAGATGAGAGGGAGTCGGCTCTCGTCGATTCACGAATATGGATGCTCGCCGATTTCAGGGCAACAGGCAAGTGGGTGATTTCTTTTTTTTCCCACTTCCTTCGGCTTGCTGACTGATTGAGCCGAGGTACAATTTGCCTTAAATGAGGTATCAATATGCTTTCTCTCTAAAATAAGGATGGCGTGATCCCGCGTCTCCGGGAAGTTGGCGCAACTATTCTACCGACCAAACGATATCTGGACATGGGATGTCAATCTAGTGCGTGCTCTGGTGAGTGTCACACTGGTTCTTTTTTCCCTGCTTTTTCCTTTTGCGTTGGGACTCAAAACTTGATCCACGACGGTGGCTTCCGAGCCTGCGCGCTTATTTTGTTGGGGATAGTAAGCTTTTACCGATCTTGTGATGTCATGGTCGATCTCTGAAATCTTTGATTTCCCGCGAGCTATCAGCCATTCGAATTTCATTTCTCATTTATGCTTTGCCACATCCCAGTCTACCGAAACACGTTGCAGACGGCGATCTCGTTGTGCAGACATATCTTTCTAATCGAACAAGCCGGAAAAAATCGTTGCTTCTTTTCAACAATCGGACAAGTCCGACGAGGAGAATACTTAAAGGTGTGGACATGGTCGGCGATATCCCCCAACTCACAAAGCGCACTTGGACTATGTTCTCTCTTCGTCGTCTCCTCCCTGTGGCGAGCAATGCGCGTGTCCTCGAGTCTATTCGCCAAATGATTTCGACAAATGGAGGTAACAGAGATGAGAGAAAGGTAAGCGCCCCTGATTTACGCTTCGTATCCTGTTTTTGAATGTCGATGCTCTATATCGTGTCAGGCCAATGATGATAGTAATCGGAATACTCTTAAGAGGGAGGCACACAGCGTCGTGAAGCAAGTGAATCAGAAGGTAAACTTCACTTGTTCCATTTGCTGAGCTCGATTGCTTATTATGAAGAGATGAGCACCCAAGACGAGTTCTTGTTGTATATACCGTAGTTTGTAAATCAAATCTGCAATTGTACAATACCTGATTTGCTGCCTTCCATGGTCTACTAGTGTGCCATAATTTGTACCAGGCTGCAGATGGACCGTGTATTTTGCTATGTGTATTACATTTCTATTCATTTTTATAGAGATGCCGCCCCTTAGTCGAGCTCTATTCAAGCATGACATACACATTCTTGACGGAGATGGTCTCTCTGTCATGCAATCCTACCCCTCAGACCCGACTGCGATGATCGAGGAACTCGACTCGTTCGAGCACAATTTCTGCAGGACCAATACGAACATATCATCGAAAACGCTGCGACACGTTCTACATACCCCACCCGCCCAACGCGTTCATCCTCTTGCGGTCCCTCATTTGTTTGTGAGCAGCAGGTCCCGATAAATGTCGAAAGGAACCATAACAATTGATCAAAGATCGGAGGTGCGTCTCTTCTAGTCATGCCCCTGCTAAGTGGTATATTATCGCATTGACGCAAAAAAATATTAGTTTGGGGCACCAAACGGATTTATACCACGGAAGTTGAGCGATCACCGCACTCATTCCTCATGGCGCTTCTGGACGTCGACCACCATCACGCCGTGCTCGCCAGCCGCCATGTATATCGATTCAACACTACCACCATATAATGCTTCCTCGTTAGTATCGACCCTTATTTTCACCCATCTACTCACCAATTGATCACGGTTCTCAGCAAGCATCAGCCGCTTCTGGGAAGCATTGGATATTCCGGCTCGTGGTGAGATCCTTTATGCTTCCTCAGGTTCGTCCAAGTACCCTAATTTACCTTTGTCAGTCCTACATGCTACCAGCAAGGGCTACGCGCTACAAAAGAAACCTTATTCTGCGTACTGGTGATCCTCGGAGCGTTTTTTTCTGCATTATTTGGAGGTTTCGCATCCCGCTCCATACAAAAACAATTCGTGGTGAAATGGACAAATGATGTGAAGCGTCTCAAACAGCTGGCCGTTGTAGAAGGGAGTTGGTTCAACTGAGGGAATGTCCTCGGTGGTCGATCGAAGGGAAGTAGTCCTCTGTTAGACGTGGGGGAAGATAATCCGTATACGAAGGACTCGGAGGGAGTATCAGTAAGAAGGATGAGAAGTGGAGAGAATGAATGACTGCCGACTGGCCGATAAGTTTCGAGTAGCAAGTCGAGACTCAGTGTAGGCTCCGAAGACAATGTCAAGGGTGAAGCCGTCCGGCCCGAGATAGTTCCGAATGATGCCGTTCAGCCGAACTGCCAAAAGTGCACCAAGACGAAACTCAAGTAAGCCAGAAACAGTGGGGCGTAGAAACCTGTCCTTTCTATTGTCAAAGCTCTCTTTTTATACCTATTCTACATCTCCTCAGAATTGCCGATTCCTGCCCAATACGCGCACCATCGTCGATGGCTGCCTAAATTTACTTTTGCCAGTTGGTCTCACAATCCCCAACCTTATTTTCTCTTTTTTTAATTGTCCAACCGATTTCCCGTTTTGTCTCATAGTTTTTATTGCCACCATTCCCCCGTATCCCTTTCCGTCGATTCCGTGCGTACCCTTCCAGTTCGTGTTGATTTCATCGCTTCTGTCTGTAGAATTCGGTCTCCTACACACCGTTTCTTACAGAAAACAAGCACGCGGATGGGAAAATAGATCAGGGTAGATCCCCTCGTAATGGATTAGGTGCTGAGATTACCTCTTTGTTCACCCTGTGAAGCTTTTGTGCACGCAACACTTGCCCCTACCTGCAACCTTTGAATTGAATCATTTCACGATCAAATGCGGTAGTATGTGCCATATGATTCGGGTGTATTTGTGTTGATTGGCAGTCCTACACTCGTGCAGGCTCTTCCTAATGTAGGTGAGATATCGAGTGTGAAAACGCACTTGGATATCACTGATTGGTAGGCAGTTGGAGACGTAGCATCGTATTTGTGAGTATTATCAACTGTTGCCCGTTGCTCAGAAAAAAGGTAACGATGCTACATGTCTTTTTTTACTTGACTGAAGCATCTAGGGGAAGCACGTGTAAGTCAGATGCATTGCATCACAACACGACCGTCGTTAATAGTAACTGGTACCGAGAATTAAGTTTATAGCTCGTGAAAGTCAAATTGTATATTGCATAAGTCATGAAGGAGTGTGACTATATGACGCAGCATATAGGCAAATAGCTTTATTCGAGTGCGAATATAATACAATAAATGTCTGGAGAGTGGAAATCGTAAGATAATAAGTAAGTAATGAAGTAAAAGGAAGACTCACCTGGAGAGTGGAAATCGTAAGATAATCCATCTCCAGGTGCGTCTCAACGTAATATACAATCTTAGTTATGAGACAGGAGGACGTCATAGATAAGTAATCAATATGAAGTTTAAGACATATACGTAGAAATAAAGAAAACATACGGGTTATGACTTAATGTATGACGCAGATGTTTCAGGGTGTATCCGTAGTCACAAGGCATTACCCTCGACACTATAGAACATTAGCTGTATTTATCATAGCCTATCGACATATGACTCGGATGCATAAAGAATCAGTAAAGAAAGAACGGATCGACATGTGTAAGGGTAATGCAGGTATGGTACAAATGCTAGATATAAAGTAGATGCAGCAACGTAGATGTATTGATAAGTCAAATCGATTTAAAGCATGAGGGTATAATCTAGATCAAAATCTTCGTCACGCTCGGTCTTAGCGAGGCCTTTCTGCATCTCAAGCAACATCGAGTGCGACAACTTCGCCATTTCCTCAGATTCTTTGAAATGGCGCCTGAGGCAATGAGTGAACTTCTCAAGCGAAGATGATTCCGTGTCAAAAGAAGCGACCCGGAAGCGGCTCTGTTCCTCCTGGTCTAGTTTCTTTCGTTCAAGCCTGATAGGTTATGCGAGTTATGATACATCAAGTGACAACAAGGAGAGCAGGACGTACATGCACATGCGACAGATGAAGTTGTTATGATGCTCCTTGAAGATAACGTTCAAGTGATTGTTGGTTAGAGTGTACGACTGCGTGTTCTTCATCTCTGTAAGAGCAACCCTTGTCCCATCAGGGAGCTTGATCCATCGATACAGGGCCACCTTTGCCATGGACAGGTTACTATGACAGCGCTTGAGAACAGGCAAAGGAGTAGGATCTGTATCAGAAGATGAAGCAATCGGTTCTAGATGCACCGGCATATAACTATCATCAGCAACTAAAGTCTCCGATAGTGACCAAGGTGACGCAGAACGCAAACTCGACAAGGACACTGGCTCTTCCTCTGTCTTTATTTGGATCAAGGAGGATGTTGAGGATGAAACCGAGGACGACATTGAAGGATGTGAAAATGGTACAGGCTGCGGGAAACGTGACGTGACGATGGGCAGGATCGCCTGGGTGCAGCTCTGGAAGGTCGAGCCTGAGACAGCCCACCACAGGACCTCGAACGGCGTGCATTGTGGGCAGGTGGAACAAGTTGAGCACCTAGCTTCTCGGCCATCAAC
>QGOA01018616.1:0-25390 GCA_003313075.1 Termitomyces sp. MG16
CGCTAAGTTCACTTCCAAATGGTGGAAGGAGTTGCACAAACTGCTGGGAGCAAAGTTGCTCATGTCAATGTTGTTTCATCCGCAAACGGATGGTCAAACTGAACGCGCAAATAGAAATATTGCGCAAATCTTGCGAGCGTTCGTACGTCCTGATCAGAAGGACTGGGTGGATCAATCTTCCCTCGTGGAATTCGCAATAAATGTGAGTATATCAGAAACTACCGGGTATTCACCCTTTGAACTCAACAATGGCTACATGCCATCCATGATTCGTGAACTTCGTACGGACGAAGTTATTCATGTGGAAGTAAAGCAGTTTGCGCGCAATGCGCTGAGGAATCTGGCAGATGCCCATGACACAATTATAAAATTGCGTGTATGGCAGACCAAACATGCAAATAATCGCAGATGTGATGAGCTGAACATCGAGAAAGGGAGCCTAGTGTACCTTTCAATGAAGAACTTGAACCTGCCGAAAGGCAGGGCGAGTAAGCTGTGTCCAAAATGGATTGGACCATATAAGGTCCTTGAGGCGGAACCGAGCACGTCTAACTACGTGCTGGAACTACCCCAGGCGCTGCAAGCGTGCAGGATAGTGCCCAAGTTTCATGTATCGCTATTGCGACAGTATATGGCCAGTAGTGATGCGCTATTTCCTAATCGCGCAACTCCAGAGCCGTATGACTTTGGAACTGGCAATGACCAGGAGTGGTTCATAGATGACCTCATAGGTCATTGGTGGACAAAGGGAAGCCTTGAATTTGAGGTGAGGTGGAGCCTAGGTGATACTACCTGGGAACCGCTAGTGAACTGCAAAGACCTTGCAGCAATGGACAGGTACCTAGAGTTGCAGGGCGTGAAACGCCCTCAACAGCTAGCAAAATGCGCATAATGTGCGTGTAGTGGTGGAATGTGGACAAAGTCCACTTTGATCGCCGGTGAGAAGCCGGGTGGCATGTATTTGTGGTTGTTTACACCACTAGCGGAGTTGGGAGATTGTTTTTTTTTTCTTTCTTTTCTCAGTCTCAATACACGTAGTCTACGTGTCTAGTGAAAATGGCCTATTGGGGGCCGCAAAAGGGTGATCAGAGCCGGCAAGGCTCTAGTGGAGGGGGGAGACCCCCGAATATACAAAACCGTGATTTACCCAATCAGTACCAGAGGCAGCCACCATATCTGGCGGCAAGCCAATTTCAGTCAGCGGTGGCCTATCTAGGCCGTGATGAGCCGCTTCCATACCAGACACCCCTCCACTCGCAAGAGATGGAGGTCGATGACGAAGGGCACTATGGGCGCCCGGAGGACAGCACGCGCCGCGAGCGCTACTATCAGGAACCGTCGTCATGTCCAACTGTGTCGTATCCAACGTATGTGGGTGTGGTGACAGGGCTGCCGTCAGTACCATGGGCGCACCGGCCCGTGGAAGAGCCATATGGGGAGCCTGCACCACAAGCGCAGATTGTAGCTGGGTCAGACGTGCTGTTGGGCAGACTGGAAGCAGCAGGACAGCCAGTCCCTGCAACTGCGTCCTTTCTGCAGGACAGTTTGGCCGTGATGGTGATGGAGGGGCTGCTCGACCAGATCGAGCTGATGAAGAGGCAGCACATCGCAGCGCTGGAGCAGATCGAACACGTGTCTAAGCGCAAAATTGCCACAAGTGAGGAATCGACTGCTGAGGTCAAGAGGGCTAGATATCAGCCCAGTTGACCAGTCGACCCTCCACAGGCAAGGATGCCATCGGAAGCGCAATTCACGCGCCATGAGCAGCCTGCTCAGCCTGTGGCTTCGTCATCGCGGTTACCTGAGTTGGGCCCACAGGCCTCTTCAGAGTCGCTGGCTGCCGTCAGTGAACCCTTGGCAGGTCTGTCCCTGGGTCAGCGGGAAGCCACATCATCTTGGGCCCCACCTAGGGGGTCCAAAACCATCGCTGTGGCGCCAAGAGCGCCCACTACTGCTGTTCCTCGAGCTGAGCCTGGGGAGAAAACTCTGGCGCGAAATGCGCCTGTTTCCCTGGTGGCTCAGCCATCATTTGGATCTTCCGCCCCGGTCAAGTCGGGGTCAGTACGCCAACATTGAGGCCGTAAGCCTCCTCTTGATGCCTCCAAGCTGGAGGTGATAGAGTTCCCGGCTGGCATTCCTGCACAGGCCATGAAGGTCTCGATGTTGTTTCTGTTGCCCATTACCGTGCCTGCACCACAGGCACACTTTCCCGTGGTCGTCTTGACCACCGACCCTCGCTCTCCCGAGCAATATGACGGTCTGATGGTGACCTCAAAGAATTGTCACATGCCTGAAAAAGGCAAAGCACCCGTGGCCTCCTTATCCGATGAGAGCGACTATGAAGAGTCGAGCTCGGAGCATGAGGAGGAGGCAGAGGAAGGGGAATCGGCAGCGGACTGATTCCAGTGAGTATCGCGCAATAAGCGCATTGCAAAGAAGAAGGCGATTCGCGCCAAAGAGCTGCGGGCCCTCAAGCAGAGGTCCGAGGATGAGTTCTCGGGGAGAATCCCCGATGGATTGGGAGTGAAGGTGTGGGGACCGCTCGATATCGAGCGAACAAATTCGTGCTTCAGGGGAGCACTCAGCCACTGCATGTATTATTCGTACCATTCGAATATCATGTTGTTGGGAGCCAAGGCCAACCGGGCAGCGGCATATAAGTTTTTGTCTGGGCACCGTGCTGGCATTCCAGCCAGCGTTGTTTACAAGTATTCCCCTTGCGGCCTGCCACGCACGCCATTAGAGCTGGATCGGCTCTACAAATATTATTCGAACGAGCATGCTCCCCGTCGCAAACGGGTTACCACCTACCTTCTCATCACGGAGCTTCAGATGTTCACCCAGCAAACCGATGAGTCACTACATGACCAAACAATGATGCTCCTGATGAAGGACCCTCGCTATCAAAACCTCGTCAACCCAGCCCAGGGGACAGACGACCTTGCGCTCGTTGAGCACCGACACATTTCAGGGTGCTTTCTGTGCACGAAGGACGACAGATCAACCGCGCTGCGCGTAATGCGTGCCCAAGACCCTTCCACTCCGTTTGATCTGGATCAGCTTGCACAGTATGTGCTGATCTTTGGTCGTCCGGGGATGGAAAACACGTATCAAGGCATTGCGGTCGACCATGCCTACCGTATGCACTGGCGAACCCTCTTCGGGTTCGCCTTGTGCCGAGCCCTTTGCGCTAACAGCGCAGCCAAGCCCGTGATCGTGCGGCGCATGACCCTTGTCATGGCCCGCCCAGGTCTTTACTGTGAGGCTATCGCCTCTTATGATGCCATGTTCCCAGACCAGCCGTTTGAGCCCCAGAGAGGGCACCAGCTGGAACTTCATCCCGTGCACATACCAGATGACTTTGCATGGAACTTTTCCGACGACGACGCGTTATGCGTCTTACTGCACAACCGGATACCTGCCGACTGGGTGGACCACGCCTATACATACGGAGTGGTCTTCCTGGAGCAGCAATTCCACGCCCCTACGATGTCTATGGACATCTTTCGCGACATCAACAACGAGTGCATGGAGCGCTTGAATAGATACGGCACCCCTCCCGCAATCCCACAATGGGATGGATGGCAGGAGATGACCGAAGACGATCATTATTGTCTTATGTTCAAGCACGACGAGGAAAGTCGTCTCCCCAAAAACCCCGAGGCCAATAGCCTCTACTATCTCATTGGCATGGACCCAAACCAGGTCCGCTTCCTAAAACGCACGGCAGCGCATGACCTGCCCACCTCTGACATGGACCCAGGCCAGGTCAATCTCCTGTCACACACAGCAGAGCAGGGTACGCTCTCCACCACAGCTTTAGCGATTAACGTCGCACTAACTGAGCCTATGGTGGTAGACACGCCTGCAGTTGAGGGGCCTATAACCCCACCAAGGATGGAATCGGCGCCTCCCCCTCCCGCAATTAACATCGCACTGGAGGAGGAGTCAATGGTGACTGAGACGGGTGCGGTTGCGGGAGCATCGTCATCCGGGTCCTAGACCCATGTTAATACCTTATTGTGTATGTATGTCACTCAAACCATTTCAGCTGATACGCACTCTAGAGTCGTGTGTAGATACAGCAGACCCAGAGGAGGGGTCATCCTTTTTTGTTGTTTTTATTTTGTTTATACATAACATTTTTTATCTACTGCTGGCGCAACCTGCGCCCTTGTCTGATAAGGACTGCTTCCTATTGTGTCCAGACGACACATCTTCACTGCGTGTGAGTGCTAACACCTTGCAGCCACGCCATATGCATGTATTCATCTGTTGTTTGCACTACCGTGCATCTTTCATCTTGTTCTACCTCCCTTTCTAAAGACCGAGTATTCGGTCTCATTGGGGGGTATGTAACGGAGTCATCCGTGTTCTTAGCGTCAACGACGCTATAATCATTTAGTAGAGTATTACGTAAGACAACATCTTGTATTCACTCTAGTTCTAGTCAAATCCGATACTGCGGTCTGATTTAGCACTGTGTGGGACACACAAGATAGTTCTAACCTGTAACTCCGGTTACAACTACCTTCTGTCCTGATACTGTACATTCTGTCAGAACATGTTCCATTGATTCCATTATGTTATTGCACTGTTTGCACAGTCCTCTCCTTTCATAGTTGGGTATGTTTTCCTAGTACATTTCTACTTTGTACTTATTGTGCATTGCCCTCTATAGAAAAGCTCATGTCTCCTGTGTCAGGTCTTTATTACTTACTGAGCACCATATCCTTTCATCAGTCAGGAGCTCTTTGCTTATATTGATTATGGCCCACCTCACTATATCAAGGTGGACTATTGTGCCCTGCCTCTGCAGAGTCAGCTTTTTTTCCATTATGCCTTTGTAGAGTAAGGCTTAGATAATAATGGTGAGCTTTTTGCCTAGCAAGACATAGCTATCTGAGATTTGGAGGTCCAGCTGGTCCAGGACAGGCTTCCTGGTTTTCTCATTGGCTAGTCTGTTAGCACTTTCATTTTCTTCAATCTCTGCATGCCCCTTCACTTTTTCCAAAAGGATGAGTCCTGTCCTGTTCTTTAGCTTTGTTACTAGGGCTTTTATGATGGTAGGGTTCACTGTACCAATCTATCCACCATCTTCATTTTTTGCCAGGTTGCATGTTAGGCTGTCCAGGACCAATTTTGAGTTGCTTCTTATTAAGAGAGGTTTGTTTGTTGAGGCAATCTCTACTGCCTTCATTACAGCTATTGCTTCCTCTGTGTTGTTGGATTGTATCAGTAATTCTGGCAATTGCAGGGCTTCATTCCTTATATTTTCCTGCCCAAACCATATACCTGCTCCTGCTACAGCATTAGTGGACCTGTTTTCTCTGCATGAGCTATCTGTATAGGCTATTGTTAGGGTGGAGGGAGGTTGACTAGCCCTTAAGTAGTTTTCATCATGTGGCAGTTCTGTTTTCTGGTCCTTGGAGAGGACTCTGAAGCCATTTTTTAGAGATGACTTTATTATGACTTACAGATTGAACACTATTCCTCCAGATTGTTCTTGCAATATGATTTCATCCAGGGTGGGGTTTTTTATGTCCTTTCACACTTCTAGTGACCATTTGTGGCCTAATTTGTTTATCCATTCTCATGCACTAGAGCCACACTTGTGTAAGTTTTTGCAATTTTTTCTCCTCATTTCTCTACACTCTATGCATGCACAGTTATGTCTAGGTCTGTGTCTAGGGTTTAGTATGGGTCAATTTTATATGCCAGCTGCAGCATGTCTCCAGTTGTCATGACATAGTGTACTGTTTGTTGGCATATTGCTTGAGGTAAGTTCATCTGCAGGTTCTTCATTCCCTTTAGGCCCAGATAGTACCAGATAAGCTTTTGCTCCTTCAGAGGGCTGTAATGGAGTGTCACACTTGTTACTAGCATCAACAACACTATTTGCATACAATAGAGTATTATGTAAGACAACATCTTGTATTCACTCTAGTTCTAGTCAAATCCAATATAGCAGTCTGATTTAGCACTGTATGATTTTCACAAAAAGATTCTAGCTTGTAACCAACAGTTACATTTTTTTAAATCTTCTGCTATTGGCTCTAGACTCTAGGCTTGTTACCAACTAGGCAACTTGTCAAAATCTTGACTTCTTTTGGCATCACATCAAAAAACGTACTTCCATGACTAGTTCTCTTGATCCAGATCCTCCATTTCCAGATACAGGTGACCCACCTGTGTCTCAAGCTATGCAGATGCAAGCCACATCTACTTACCAGCCTCTGCCAAAGTAGAATGAAAAGCTACCTCACAATGTTAGTGTGAGCTTTGGAATGCTGAGTGGACTATCTGTATCACAGATGATGTCCATTGTACAGCCTGGTAGTAAACCAGGGGAGAAATTCATGGTCTCAGAAGTGTCGCTACCAGTGAGCTGGATGCCTTCATTGATGTACCCAGTATTGCTCAAGAGCTCATCAGCTTAGTCCAAAGGTCAGCCAGATCTTACACAGTATTCAGAGATGGGACAAGGCAGCACTTTTATGCATAGCACTCCATTCCAGACTGCCTCAACTGAGTTGCATATGAAATATGTGGCTGACATAGTTGCTAAACCAGGACAGTTGACGATGATGACATACACATGGTGGCAAGGACCAGCAATAAGAGTCAGCAGGGAGGACAACAATGTTGTAAGGCTGGGGAAGGTGCCATTGGCACCTAAAGACCAGGAGTTGTGTGGAGGGGTTGACAAACAGCTGCAGGTGAGGCATGAAGGCCTCAGGAAAGCCCTGGACTTAGAGTCCAAATTAGACTCTTCAGATGACAGGGAGAGTAAGAGGTCACATTTGACCTTGTCTATCTAGCTACAGCTGGTGCTGGACCAATATCCATCAGTTGCTAATGAATCAATGCAAAAGCATCTGCAGCTTTATGTGGTAAAGCACTTACAGTTACTGGCTGCTAGGAGCCACAATGTATCTCATGCAGATTTGACAAAATATATTAAATTATTTGTGCATATCTTCAAACTCAAAGTGGTGGAAAACTTCAAGTGCAAAGTAGCGTGAGAGTCAGCAGTCTCAATGGCCACTCCAGCTGACTCAGTAAAATGCAAAATGAGCATGCACCAACAAGCGCTGTTGATTGTAGATGCAATAGACTTGCTAAATGCACCTTGTTAGGCCAATGAGTCTCAGCAAGACTATATCAGGTGTCAGCATGCCACAAACTGTCAATGCAATGTCAGTGGAGTGCCACAACAGGCATTGTCTGAAGTGGAGACTGTGACAACAACTCCAGCAGAGCCAGAGGTGCCACTTGCTGTGCAAGAGAGTAAGACACCTCAAAAGCAAGTCACCATCAAAGAAGAGGCAGACAAAGTTCACATTCTTAAGAAGCAAACATGACCACAACATGTAGCACAATGCATCTATCTGGTGGACAATTGGAATGAACACCTTAATTATCAGAGAATATGCAACCAGGACTTGCACAATTATGGTGAGTCATTAATTGACAACCAGGGGATAGCTTTTGAAGGACATGAAGGTATAACACCTGTTGATAATATGTGACAACAGTTTGCTGCTCAAACTGCTGAGCTGGACAAAGACCTGGAGGGTAGTGATGATAGTAGTGACCACTACAACAGGAGGAAGCAGAATTGTTGCAGTAACAATGGTGGAGGTTGTGATCATAGACAGAACAATTGAGACCATAATAATCATTGTAATAGTGGCAGGCAGGCTGGTGGATCACCAGCAAATCAAGAGGTGAGGCAACAGCCTACTCTACAGTATAAGGGCAACCTTTAGAGGCTGTGGCTCAGTCACACAGCTGGCAGAGAGAGATCCAAAGAGAACAAGTCTAGGAATTCTCTATGCCAAGTTGGACACTTTTAGAGCCTCTGAAGCATGGGAAACAACTGTGCAGTACAACAAAACCTTAAAAACTCAAAAATTGCCTATACAAACAATTGCACAAATAAGGGGCAAACTCTGGCAAACTCTGGCTTATATAAGCAATCTAAAAGTGGTACTGAAGAGCCCACACTTGTCTGAATGGTAGCTAAAGAACCAGAGCACCTCAAGGGCTGAGAATAGTACTAACAGATAGTGTTGAAAGAATAGAAACAGTAAAATGAAATAATGTCAGAAGAAATAAGAGAATGAATGAAAGGAGAGTGAAGAGATAAAGAGTGAAGGAAGGAAGAAATGAGGAGTCCCCTGACATACAGCTGGAAAGAACAGCCAACAAACACCTGTTTTGCAGTTTTCAGGCATTCTCAATGCCTGCCCCTCATGATCTGCATGAAAATACACCTGTAATGAATGAGGTGGTACAGATCCATATGGATCATATGCATGGCCACCTTACTTGTCTGGTGGATGACTTCCTTGAAGTTAGGTTTAAATTCCCTGCTGGGGTAAGTCCTTGCAAATCTAATGGCAAGCACATACATATATATGCTGGAGGGCATAGGTTCTCATAGCTGGAGGACTAGGCCATGGATGTCTGCTACCACCAGGCAGCCTGCTGCTATGGTGGAGATGACATGAACTAGGAGAGAATATTTGTGTTATATGAATTTATGGAAGGAGAGGCTTGGAATTGGTTCTGCCATCATATCCTTCACATCAATCATGATAAATTACATTGGATGTTTAAAAAGGTCTTGATAGAACTGTATAATTATTTTGTCAATGCTGCAACCATGCAGGAAGCCTATAATGCCTTCAGAAAAGCAGTGTATGATGCCAAGACTGGCATCCAGACCTTCTGTGATGACCTGATGAGTCATGTGCAGAATATGGCCATCTATCCAGACAAATACATCATTTGTGAGACATTCCTGGATGGAATACTAGCAGATATGAGGAGAGCATTGATACACAATGACAATTTGTCTCCAGAGATCAATACAGTAACTGAGTTCCTGGTGTATGCCATTCGATATAAGCAATCAACATGAACTGCAAATCATTATGAACAGCATAGTTCACACTAAGGGCCTGTGAACCGTCAGGCAGTGAAAGTGGGAACCTTCCTTGCCAAATGGTTGGAGATGGAGAAGAATCACAATCTGCGATTTGTCATACATAAAACAATTCCAGGAGGCCAGTGGCCTCAATCAAAACCTGCTGAATATTTGCCAGTCAGAGATAATTGACCCTATTTGGATCACAATCAGGTAGCAGCTAGGAAGGGCCCAGCGCTGGAAGTGCATCTGGTGGGCAAATCTAATCTGGTTGCAGGAGCAACTCAGAGGAAGCCTATAGTAGAATTGCCTGGATGCTACAATTATGGTAAGGTTGGGCATTTCGTTAAAGAATATCCTACTCCACCCAAGGCACACATTCATGTGGCCTATATGGCTGCGGCTCTGAGCAATGTCATCAGTGATGACAAGAATGAGCAATGAGGAGGCTGAGGAGAAGCTACAAGACATGGCTGATGGCTCAAAAGTGGATGACACTGAAAGTATCAACATTGATGGCAATAAGTATGTTGTGGTGGATGTGTACAACAGTAACTACTATACTTGTGATGACAAGGATAAGCACTTGTTTGCATTGATAGAGTGCCAAGAAGATTGGCACATCCAGATGAGACGTATAACCTTGCAGAAGGCAACTAACAAGTTGCAATATTTATATTATACTCCTGAAGAGAAGGAGTGCCTGGTGACCTATGTAATATCAATAGATATTCAACATGAACTTTGTGGGACTCAGGGAGTACCACTATGGGCATTATGTCCCAGTTTGCTCATGTCAACATAATACACATTTATGAGTTGGAAAAGCCATTGATGCTCTAGTTGAAGACTATAGAGAGCCATATCATGGTGTAGTTTGGCACTAAAGTAAGGATAAAGATGTCAGAGACATCAACCAAGGAGTATATGAACATAGCAAATTTTGATCACTATGAGATGATCATTGATATACCATTTATGTATAAAAATAAGGTATCTCTGGACTTTGTGAATAACATGATCATTGTAAATGGTAAGCCTATAAAGATGAAGAAGGTCATGTTAAGCGACACAGACAGTCGCTTGCAGTGCTATTGCATGACAGAGAAGCATTATGACGAACACAACTGACTAAATGGTCACAAAAAAGTGACTATGCAGGAGATAGAAGACAAGCAAGTTCTACCAAAAAGCTTGCTAGCAGATTTGCTGGCTATTCTGATATCTAAAGAAGAGTTTCAAGAAACTCTGAAGAAGGGAAAGTATCTGGATGCAGTCAGATATAAATGTGGAAAGCCTAATCAGGCTAGCCAGCATAAGAATGAGCATGATAAACACATGGTGGAGTTGCTGGAATGCTAGCTGACTAGCTCTTGAGTGAAGATAGAGGATCTCATCAAGAACAAGGCATATAGTACAATAAGAACTGTAGAAAGCACAAGGTCACTAATGGATTGACCAGTGCCTTAGCCAGGAGTGCAATAGGCATACAAGCCATGAATGCCACGAGAATAGAATGAGTTGGTAGTATCAATGGTAACACATACTATAGAAAAGGTGCAGTTGACCCAGATGAAAGAGGTATACTGTTATGCATGAGAGGACAAAATTTCCAAAGCATCAGATATCATGTTTGATGGGGTATCACTGAAAGCAAAAAGTATGCAATCATCATCAAATATGACAAGAATAGTGAGGATGCAATCAGATATAAGGTTGAACCTAGGAGATTTCACAGAAAAGCATGTACGTGCCTTATGAGAGCAATTCATACTAAAGGTTCAACTGCATGTAGCATGCATACTAAAGAGAAAAGGTAAGGCTATGAGCCTTACAGAAGATATTCCTTGATTGTGCCAGCAATGGCAGCACAAATTTGCTGATATTGTCAACAAGATAAAGGAGGAGCTTCTTTTATAAAGGAAGGTTAATCATGAGATTAATCTCATTGACAAAAATAAGCAGTACAAGTACCACTTGCCTCACTGTGCATGAGCACTGCAAGACCAGCTTTGTAAAAAAATGAATATATAAATGCAAAGTGGTGGGAACTATGATCAGCAGTGCAAGCCGCACCCTTACTTTGTATTTCCAAGAAGAATAGGACATTACAAACTGCATTGAATGCATGACAGTGCAATGATAATACAGTTAAAGATGTAACTTCTTTTCTGGACTAGAAAGTCATATGCAAAGATGTCATTAAAGCAAAGTACAGGTCAAAAATTGATCTAATAAACATATACAAACAGGTTTGCATATGCAAAGAAGACATACTAAAGATGCTGTTCTTGTCCCTGATAGAGACATTTATGAGCAATATAATGCAAATTGATGACTGTAATGTGCTAGCAACATTCTAGAGGTTAATGACCTCCATCTTTTGAAATTTAATCAAGAAGTTTATGCACGTCTATTTAGACAATATATTTATATTTTCAGACTCCATTGAGAAGCACAAGCAGCACCTATGAGTTGTATTTGAACGACTTTGTAAAGCAAGCCTCTATCTCAAATGAAAAAAGTGCAAGTTATACGTACTCGGTATAGACTGTTTTGGTCATGTTATTGACAAGAAGGGCATATACCTGGACATAGATAAACTTGATCAAATTCAAGAGTGGCATACTTCATGCAAATTAAACTTGCCTACTGCAATATACAAGAAATATCAATGGAGAATATTCTGCTACACCACAAAGTCTTGCTATATATTGATGTAGTGTAAATAAATATCAGTCTAATATTCCACTACACCACATGGTTTTCCTGTATACTTTTACAAGTAAAAAATAATAACACTATCCATTCAAATTCTGTATGGGTGTATTTTTGCACTACATGCATACTATACTGACTTCTGATAAGTACTTGTGGTCCAATAAAATATTGATACATTGATATTTTATATTGTGCACAAGAGGTGGGTTTGACTCCTCCTAGTGCACATTATAGTAGCAGGCCACTGACATCTATTAATGTTATTAATTTGATCTGTTCAAAACTCCAGAGATTTCTGCAGAGGGATAGGCTGAGACAAATTTGTGCATATATTTCTTCCAGCACATGTGACAGTTGATAATGCACTGTGGCTAGCTACCTTTGTGCTGGTCTTTGTAAAAAAAAATAGCCAGCTCTGGTGTATCGTCACTTGTCACATGTGCTGCAATAAATGTATATGCAAATTCCTCCATCCTATCCCTCTTTAGTAATTTCTAGAGTTTTGAAAGAATCAACTCAACAATGCTAGCAAGCCAATGAATGGATAATTTGCCAGGGCCTATTACAAGTTAGTATAGTTAGGTCTGTAAATTCATTTGATTTGTTTATCTGCTTATAAACAGGACACAGGTCCACCAGACTTGTTTTCCCCTCTTTCAACCTAGTACAGGCCATACTAAAATATTTGTCATTCTTACACAAGATCTAATATCTACTGCTGACATTTGCTAACATCTGCTAGCATCATTAATATGATCTGTTCAAAACTCCAGAGAATACTGAAGAAAAGTAGGATGGAGGAGCTTGCATATATGTTTATTGCAGTGCATATAACAAGTGATGATACACTCTGGCTGGCTATTTTTATCACAAAGAGCAGCACAAAGGTAGCCAGCACAATGTATCATCAACTTATTATATGTGCTGAAAAAAACACATGCGCAAATATGTCCCATACTATCTCTCTGCAGAAATCTCTGGAGTTTTAAACAGATCAAATTAATGATGCTAGCGAACATCAGTAGCCTGCTGCTATAATGTGCACTAGAAGGAAGTAGAATCTGCCTCTTGGACACAATGTGAAATATCAATTTATTAATATTTCATTGTACTATAGATGTTTATCAGAAGTCCATACAGTGTACATGTAGTGCAAAAATGCACTGGTATAAAAAAACACTATTAGACATCATTAAGATAGACTAGGGGAGTCAAATCCACTACTCTACACATACTGAATATCAATTGACAAATATTCTACTGAACCACTAAGACTGGTTGCAACCTCATGGTATATACATGAATTGGTCAAAAGACATCATCTTAGTAAATTCATTTGATCCATTCATCTTTATGAATGGAACACAAGTTCACCAAACTTATTTCTCCTCTTTCAACCTAACACCATCCCTACTAAATTGTTTGTCATTTTTACACAGGAAGATTCTTTTGGATGTCAGCTACTATCTGCTGATGTTAGCTGTGGCTTACATGCTGATGTTTGCTACCATCCACTGGCATGCCAGTGGATAGCAGATACTCATGCACTCCTCTTCTGCCCTTTCTCTTCTTTCTTCCCAGTGCCATCCTCTCCACTTTCTGCACTACCTCATATGTCATCCCTGTCCACCACATGCACCCCACTTTCCTCATTCTCTCTGACCCAACATCCAACATCTGCTACGTCTGCTGGCATGTCAGTGGACACCTATGCTCCTCCTCTTCCCTCTTCTCTTTCTTTCTCCCCACTCTCATTTCTCTTTTGCCACCTCCCATGCTTTCCAAAATGCCACCTTATGCAGTGGATGTCTACACACCCTCTTTCCTTCTCTCCTGCCTTAATGCTAGACAATGCCAAAGGTTGCTAATGGATTTCTGTAGATGCCTACAGATATTAGCAGATATCTGGCAGATGCTGACGAATATCAGCTGATGGCAGATGATGCCAATGCCCCTTTTAAGCCACAAAAACTCTTTTAAAAGGTATGCCACCCCTTCTACCTCTAAATATCCATACAGGAACCTGCAGGAATGTATGTGGGTGGCCATTCATTGTGTTATCTGACTGTCGATTCTATTTGTTAGTAATAGACCTGTGGTGCAACAGTTAAATTGTCAGTATGTTCCATTGCTGAAGGCTTCTTTAAAGCTAGAGGTTCAATTCCTCCCCATAGGCATGCAGTAGAAATGATGAGTTATCTTTTTTTTTGGTTTAACCAGCCTCTATGGGCCTGCATAGACTTCTGCAGATGTCCACTAGTGCTCTGTGCAGGCCTGTGTAAGTTTGAGTAGGTCAACATAGGTCTGCATAGATGTTTGCTGGTGGCTTGTATAGGCCTGCATAGGTCTGCAGGGCCCTTTTGTAGATGTATGCTGGCATCAGAAGTGGAAAAAGAAGAGAAGGTGAGATGTGCAGCCTCGAGTTATTATAGAGAGGAAAAGAGAGGAAAGGAAAGTGGGAAACCTCAAGGAGAGTTTACTCATGCTATGACGTCCACTAAGAGAGAAGGTTTTCACTTGTGGGCTGATGCCTGGTGATGGCTGCTGATGCACATTGATGTCTGCTAGTGTTTACTGACATCTACCAGGCCTGCATGCATATGTGTGTGCCCACTTTTTATTGATCTACTAAACTGTATCATATAGCACATTGTAACATATTTGTAGCTCTGTATTCTACAGCACTGTGGAGACTGCTCTACTACAGTGTAGCGGACTCTGCTGGACATATATGGTATGGCACAAGATGAGCTTCCATATAATGTATGACATGTACCATTATGATGCCCTACTCTGCAGTTCATCACATCTGTGATTATTCACATAATTTGTTTGCCACACATGCAATTCTATAATTGCATCATGAACATCTGCTAAGTTTAGTGCATTGCATGCAAACTGTTTAACTCCAACTTGAATAACTTTGTCAGTGCAAAGTTTGCAAATCATGGATGGCATATAGTCATTATTGAGCTCAAAGGGTAAGTACCCAGTAGTTTCTGATATGCTCATATTTATTACAAATTTAATAAGTGGGCATCTGTCAACCCAGTCCTTCTGATTAGGACACACAAAAGCTTGGAGTATCTGCATGATATTTCTATTCACATGTTCTGTCTATCCATTCATTTGCAAATGAAAAAATGTCAACATGAGCAGTTTTGCTCTGAGCAAATTGTGTAGTTCCTTCTACTATTTGGAAGTAAATTTGAAATCTCAATCGCTGATAATCAAGCTGGAAAATCCATGGAGGCATACTATCTCCTTGAGATAGATCCATGATAAGTCTGAGGCTGTCATAGTTGTCCTCACAAGAATGCGATGAACCATACTGATCATTTAACAGATTACTATCCACAGATAGTTAAAACTCTTTGACTCAGAGAAGGGACCAATAAAGTCCATTCTGATTGAGTCTTAGAGTTTGACTGAAATTGGAAGCAAATGAAGCTTCCCTAGTAGCTTTAAGATCAAAACTTTTGACTATTAACATGGCTCACATGTTGAGCAGAATTGACTTGTTTCCTTGGTCATTTGTAGTCACCAGTACTAGCAACACATATAATCCAACATTTTCTGAGTTCTGAAGTGGCCTACTACTTTATGGGCCTGGTCCAGAATAGTTATGATCAATAATTGCTTTTGAGAAATGCAGATGACTTTGAACTCAGTAGGTCAGGTGAGATAAACAAGCTGCTGCTCCACTATAAAGCATGGATGTGCTTATATATAGGTTATAATTTCTAAGAAAAGAGTATTATCTTTGTATCCTTGCTAGATATATGTATAAAACTGTGCATTGTCTCTATTAGTAGGGGCAGAATGATAATTATGTAATTCTAACACATATTGTAGCGTCATCTCATTACTGCCAGAAGGCACTTCTGGCCTAGTTTCTTTCTGCAACTGAGTGACCTCATAGTCCACCAGTATCTAAGCCTTGATATCTTGAGTTTCTTGCTATTCTTGTAGTTGCTTGCAGCAACACATTTCCTGTGCTTGCATGGCACATATTTCAACTGTGCATTCTTTTATTTCATAGAACCTATGTAAGGGCAAGTCTTTGCCATCTGAGTCTATTCATTTGTCTGCTTGGACATAGTCATGCATGTCATGGATATCATCTCAAGTATCACTCTCAAAGTATTAAGACAAACAGTCTGCCACTTTGTTCAGTTCACCTTTTATATAGGTGATATTAAACTGATAGCATGACATGTAGTTGATTCAGGAATGTTATTGTGGCAATAAGTGTATTTGAGTCTTGAAGAACTTGAATGTCTTATGATTCATAATAATATAGATCTTATATCTCATCAGTTTATCCTCCCATTTCAGGAGGGTTTTTAAGATGGTGAGTGTTTCTAACTTATATACTGCATAATTCTGTTATATAGCAGTGAACTTCTGAGATATAAATTCTGCTGGTCAACACGTTTGCCAGGTTTTTCCTTGGCCAAACATGGCTCCTAAAGTGCACAAAGCAGTTCCAGCACATAATTAGATGTGCTGGGTTCAGCTTTGAGGACTCTATATGGTCCAATCCACTTGGGACACAGCTTACTTGCTCTGTCTTTTGGCAGGTTCAAGTTCTTTATTGAAAGGTAAACTAAGCTCCCTTTCTCAATGTCCAGTTCACATATAGAGACATCACAACAGTACGTGTCATACATTGTATAGGAGCTTGCTTTGTGCCATACTATATGTGTCCAGTGGAGTCCGCTATACTGTAGCAGAGCAGTCTCCACAGTGCTGTAGAATACAGAGCTGTGGATGTGTCACAATGTGCTATATGACATGGTCCAGTAAATCAATAAAAGACAGGCACACATATGTGCAAGCAGGCCTGGTGGATGCTAGCAGACACTAGCAGATATCAACATGCATCAGTGGCTGCTAGCAGGCATCAGCTCACAAGTGAAAACCTTCTCTGTTGGCAGATATCATGGCATGATTAAATCCTTCTTGAGGTTTCCCACTTTCCTCTCCTCTCCCTTCCTCTCTGCAATAACTTGAGGCTGTGCACCTCACCTTCCCTCCTTTTTCCACCTTTAATGCCAGCATATGTCTATAAAAGGGCCTTGCAGACCTATGCAGGCCTACATAAGCCACCAGCAGACATCTATGCAGATTTATGTCAACTTATTCAAACCTATGCAAGTCTATGCAGGCCTGCACAGGGCATCAGTGGACATCTGCAGAGGCCTACACAGGCCCACAGAGGCTGATTGGACCAAAAAAAAATGTAACTCATTATCTTCACCTCATGCCTGTGAGGAGGAATCAAACTCCTGGCCTTGGGAAAGTCTCCAGCAACAGAACACACTGACAATTAAACGTTGTACTACAGGTCCATTACTAATAAATAGAATTAACAGTTGGATAACACAATGAATGGCTGCCTATCTACGTCTTTGCAGGTTCTTATATAGATATTTAAAAGTGGAAGGAGGGTAGCATATCCCCTAAAAGAGTTTTTGTAGCTTGAAAGGGGCATTGGCATCATCTGCTATCAGCTGGCATCTATTAAAGTTTGTTGGCAGCTGTCAGGACCTGCTGGCATCTGTTGGCATTTGTTGACATTTGTCATATATCTGTCAGTATTCGCTGAATATCTGCTGATATCTATCAGCATCCACAGGAATCTGTCAGCAACTCTTAGCATTGTCTGGCATCATCCAGCATCAGGGCAGGAGAGAAGAAAAGGGGGTGCATAGATGTCTGCTACATGGAGTGGCATCTTGGAGAGCATGGAAGGTGGAAGAAAAGGGATGGGAGTGAGAAGAAAGAGAGGGAAGAGAGAAGAGGAGGAATGTGAGTGTCTGCTGGCATGCCAGCGGACATAGCAGACATTGGATGTCAGGTCAGGGGAAAGGAAAGACACGGAGTGTATGTGGTGGACAGAAGTGGCATGTGAGGTAGTGTAGAGAGTGGAGAGGATGGCACTGAGAAGAAAGAGGGGGAGGAAGGACAGAAGAGGGTGCATAAGTGTCTGCTGTCTGCTGGCATGCCAGCAGATGGTAGTGAATATTAGCATATGAGCCAGCTCACATCAAAACAGTAGCTGACATCCTCTTCCTGTGTAAAAATGACAAATATTTTAGTAGGGACAATGCTGGGTTGAAAGAGGAGAAACAAGTCTGTTGGACCTGTGTCTATTTATAAGCAGATAAACAGATCAAATAAATTTACTGAGATGGTGTCTTTTGACCAGTTTATATTTATACTATACCAAGTTATAATAAGTCTCAGTAGTTCAGTGAAATATCTATCAATTGTTAATCTATATTGTGCTAAGTGGTGGGTTCAATTCCCATGCAGTACATATAAGAAATTGGTGTAGAGATTTTTATTTGTCAATTAATATTCCATGCATTTTTGCCCTACATGTACACTGCACTGACTTGTATAGTAAGCATTTGTAGTCTAATAGAATATTGATAAATAGATATTTCATATTGTGCATAAAAGACAGGTTTGACTCCTCCTAGTGCAAATTATAGCAAGAGACTACTGACATCTTTAATGTCATTTATTTAATCTGTTCAAAACTTCAGAGATTACTCAAAAAGTTTAGGTTGGATGACTTTGCTCTAGCATGTGGCAAGTTCCTCTATCTTAAATTTCTCAAGTAATTTCTGGAGTTTTGAAAAAATCAAATGAATAACACTAGCAGATGTTAGCAAATGATTATTTATCACATGCACTGCAAGGAGTTTTGCATAGATTGATGCTAGTAGACATTAGCAGATGTTAGTAGACAGTAGTGGATGTTAGGTCCTGTGTAAAAATGACAAATATTTTAGTAGGGCTGGTACTAAGTTGAAAGAGAGAAAAACAAGTCCAGTGGACCTGTGTCCTGTCTATAAGCAGATGAACAAATCAAATGAATTTACCAACCTCACTATACTGACTTGTATGCTTTTGCACTAATGACATATAATGATGTTTTTTGATCTGCTGAACTAATTGAAATGTCTGTAGTAAAGTGCTGTAGCTTAATACACAATATTAGAATAATATTTACAATGTCCTGTAGTCTAGCAGAATATTGTCAGTTTATATTTCTTCTAGTATACAACTAGCTATGTATACTCACACCTACTACCACATGGGAGAGTTTGAGTCTCTCTTGTATAATCGTTGAATAGTGTGTGGTTTTTTACTAATGCATTTCATCTCAGAGAGTGGCATAACAGATCAAACAGATTTATAACAGATTTGTCACTAGCATAACAGAACAGTTAATTTTAATGAAAAATAACCAATGGGAAAGCCATGAATTTTGCTGTTAAAAATGCAAAATCATCCAGTGTATATGGCCTCTGAGGTCTAAAAAATGTAATGTCTTTATAGTTTGCTATCAGGCATGATAATGAAGATGGTGAGAATAACTCTAACATATTAATGAATACATTATCAGTATGATTAGCTAGATTTAAAGGGCCAATGGGCTACAAGAATGAACAAAGAGGGCAAATTATTGTTTTCCATCTCCTCTTTTGCAGAAATGAACAAAGGGGGCAAAGATTTGTCTTCCATCTCCTCTTCTGCAGAAATAAACAAAGGCAGCAAAGATTTGTCTTTTATCTTGTCATCCACTACAATAAACAAAAGAGGGATACCTTCTAAGTCAGGATCACTAATGGATGGATTAGAGATATCTATTTGGTCATTGTCAGTTTCCTCCAGCTTCATAAATATTCTGTGGATATGAGCTGCTAAAGCGTAAAGAAGTTGGAATGCTGGTTGAACCACAATGCAAGAGTGTTCCATTGTAGAGCCATATACCAGTCCAGGTTTACTCTGACTGTAGAGGTGGTAGAATAGTTGTTGTGAGTTCAAGGATTCAATATGTGTTAAGGATGGCTATTGGAGAGAGTTGATATCGAAGAGAATGATAAGATGGGCCATAAAGAAGCAGTCTTGAAAATCAGGCTGCTCACCATCAATACCATTAGTATGAGACTTGATGCCTGTCAATTGGCTCATCTAAGCAGGATCCACAGACCTGGCAATAGAACTGACAATAGAAGCAGCAATAGACTTGCTACCAGCAAATAGGTGGATTATATTGTTGGCTATTGGAATATGTTCCATTCTATCTAGCAACTGCCACTTGTCTAAGGCTAGAAGCATCTGCTAGTAGCCCCTGGCAGATCTGCTACCTGCAAACACATAGAGCAAATCGTCTGGTAGTGGAATGGACATCATTCCATCTGCAGATAGCAATGTCATAGATGGCTAGCAGTTGCATGCCAAGAAGCTTTTAAGAGAGTGGAAGCCTTGCTGATATACGAGAAGGCAATGCTCCAGTATTTTATTGCTTAAAATCTGAATATCCTCTTGGTCAATGTAGTTCCACCAATCATAGCCATACAGATTTCTGATTAGATCTTGACGGCCATTAACAAACTCCAGAATCTCTGTGGACAAGGTTTGCTGATTTTAGAGAGGAAAAAATTAGCTCATGCTTTTGATAATATCTGGGACATTGCAGACCATATTATTCAGTAATGTAGCCCTCAGATATGACAGTATAAAGTTCTATAGCACACATTTAGATCATAATATATTTACATATTTTGGAGTTATTTTACCAAACTCTTGTCTAAATGCTAGATAATCTATGCCTCTTTTGCTTAAGACTTGGCATAAGATTGCCAAATATGGAAAGTGCTGCAATGAGGCATAACTCAATGTAGTTAACAATCTCTTGCAAATTTTCTAGTACAGTAGCTTGGAACAGGACATTGTGTGGTATAGAGATAGATGCTACTGTACTGTTGCTTGTAGAAGCAAATACTGCTATGTAATAGATTTTTATGTCTTGTAAACAAAAGTGATTTTCAACAATTCCATTGCATGTGACTATTATAAATTTGTTCCAATCATTCACTAATAGCAGCAAGCTATAATAATGTTCTGCATCTACCATTTTCATAGTAGATTTCTTGCAGTTTGAGGGAGAATAAAATTAGAAAACACTTACCTAAATTTATTAATTACTATCAAGGCCAATTCTTGCCACATGGCCACCTTTTTGTGGACATATGACTGGGCACATTTTTTCTTCACTAACATACCATGCTTTGACTAAATATCTGACTGGTTGAAGAAATACCAAACTGTCCACTCTTTTCATTCATGACAAGCTGACATTTCTTTGTCCATCTGTTGCATTGTGCTCTAGCATGTAGATAATGAACATAATTAACTGAAGAGATATGTTCACAAATAGATATAATGATAATAAAAATGTTAACAAGAGGACTCACATTCAGAAATAGTCACAGATTCATTTTCTGTATCAGAATTAAATTGCCATATCCAAGATACCTTGATCTTTAATAAATCAGAAATGTTGGGATTTCATATAGCTGTGCTTGCATTCAAATTCACTTTCTGTAGAACTGGATACTTTCTTTGAATGCTGGGGTCCAATCTTAGTTGCAGCAGAGCACTGCAGCATCGTGCATAAGCATGAGCCTTCATTAGGATTGAGGCCTGAATTTTTTGAAGAAATGTATTGATACAATGCTGTACTAGCAGTCAGGGACACACCATGCATCAAAAGTCAAAATAAACATTTAATTATGGGCTGAAAACTGTAAGCCTCCTGGTAGCAGTCTCAACAAATTATATCTCTAAAAACATCCCAATAAATAAATACACAGACAGTACAGAATAAAGGGCAGGGACTAGCTCAAGCTATCTACTCAACAATAGTCCAACCACTGTAATGAGGAGGGGAAGCATAGGAGCTGGCAGAAGTGATGAAATAGGATCAATTTGTAATGATCTAAATCAAAATTAGATCTGACAATGCCTGATTTGACATGACTAAAAGGGGAAAGGAAAAGAAGCATGGAGGGATGTTAAAAGAAGCATGGAATACAAGGAAGCGCTAAAAGGAGAAAGAAGGATCTATGAATGGGATCGTGCTAAATGGAGCTGAAGCAAATGGGAAAGTGGCAATCAGAGACATCCAGAGGAATGGTGGAATAAGAAGTTGAATGGTGGAACTGATGGCACCAAAACATGCCTCCCTAAAGAAAAATTGGACTATTAAATATGTTTTGGAGGCTGGAGAGTTGACAACAAAAGAGTTATGTGTAGCTAGTAGTCTGTGTACCAGAAAAACAGTATAAATAGCCCAAGTTTAGTAGAGAATAGACAGGCAATTGATAGGCAAAGGCTCAGTGGTTCCCAGAGAGTAAATCACCTAGGCTAGAGTTTATTGAACACCTTTTATTGGAAGTATATTGGTAGACAAAGGCTCAGTGGTTCCCAGGGAGTGAACTACTTAGGCTGGAGTTTATTGAGAATCTTCTTCTGCCCATCAGAATATTTGATATTCTGTGAAGCACCCAATACATCAAGTTTTTATCATCAAATACCAGTATGGATTAGAGGTTACTTTCTAAGACTTCAAGAAAGCTCCGGAACTATCAGTACTACTTGCAACCAAATACTACAGTGTGAGCTTGAGTTTTCACATTCTTGCTTGGGGCAACCTGGACAATATGAGAATATAGAAATAATTTCTCTGCAATGAATTCTTAAAGGGCTTGCAGGAGCCTTTCAATTTAAATCAAGCACAGATTGCACTCTATCATTGTTAATAGTGAGACATTATCTATGATCATAAATGAGAAAAAAATTTTAAAATCTTCTGAAACAACTATATTCGTTGGTTTAAGGCTATCTGCCGGTAGTACTAGCAGATCCGCTAGCTGTATATTTTCTGCCATTTCATTGTTGTTAAAGGCTCTGGAAACTTTATTAGGTTCCAGGAGAGCAGTCCACCTTCCACTAGCAATAAACCTGCTCTTGTCCTGAGAAGCAGCAAGGACATCGAGTCAAATCTTTAATAGTTCTCTTTCTGCCTCAACCTTTTGCCAATTATTATTGCTTATATGCTGATTTAAATGGTAAACCTGATCTTAAATTACAATTCTAAGCTTGATGATATACCTCAGCTGGTTATCTTTGTTATCAAAACCAGCACAAAAATAGTCAGCCACAGTGTATCATTAACTTATCACATGCACTGGAAGAAACACATGCGCAAATACGTCTCATTTTATTCCTCTGCAGAAATCTCTGAAGTTTTGAACAAATTAAATTAATGATGCTAGCAGATGTCAGCGGCCTGCTGCTATAATGTGCACTAAAGAAAAGTAGAACCTGCCTCTTAGACACGATGTAAAATATCAATTTATTAATATTCCATTATACCACAGGTGCTTACCAAAAGTCAGTATGGTATACATATAGTGCAAAAATATACCCATACAGAATTTGAATGAATAGTGTTATCATTTTTTACTTGCAGAAGTATATAGAAAAACTATGTGGTATAGTAAAATATTAGACTGATATTTATTTACACTACATCAGTATATAGTAAGACTTTGTAATGTAGCTGCTTACCAGAAGTTCGTACAGTGTACATATAGTGCAAAAATACACCGGTATAAAAAGACACCATTAGATATCATTAAGGTGGACTAGAAGAGTCAAACCCACCACTCCACACAATACTGAATATCAATTGACAAATATTCCACTGAACCACTGGGACTAGTTGCAACCTTATAGTATACATATACATTGGTCAAAAGACACTATCTCAGTAAATTTATTTGATTTGTTTATCTTTATAAATGAGACACAGGTCTACAGTAAATTTATTTGATCTGTTTATCTTTATGAATGGGACACAGGCCTACCAGACTTGTTTTCTCTCTTTTAATCCAACACTATCCCTACTAAATTCTTTGTCATTTTTACACAGGAAGATTTCTTTGGACATCAGTTACTGTTTGCTGACATCAGCTGTGGTGACTCACATGCTGATGTCTGCTACTGCCCACTAGCATGCTATTAGACAGCAAATACTTGCACAACTCCTTCCACCTTCTACCTCTTTTTTATCAGTGCCATCCTCTCTACTTCATGCAGTACCTTACATGCTATCCTTGTCTACCACATGCATCCTGCTTCCCTCCTCCCCTCTGACCTGACATCGGACATCTGCTATGCTTGCTGTGCCAGCAGACATTTACGCTTCTCCCCTATCCTCTTCCTCCTCTGTTTCCCCACCCCTATCCCTCTTCTGCCATCCCCCACACTCTCTCAAATGCCACTCCATGTGGCAGATGCCTACATACTCCCTTTTCTTCTCTTCTGCCCAAATGCCAGGCAATGCCAAACAATGCTGGAGATTGCCAACAGATGGCTGCAGATGCCAATAGATATATGACAGATGCTGATGGATGCTGACAGATGCCAGCTGATAGCAAATGATGCCAATGCCTCTTTCAAGCCATGAAAACTCTTTTGAGGAAAATGCCACTCCTCTTCTACTTCTAAATATCTATGTGGGGACCTGCAAAAATGTAGATGGGTGGCTTTTCATTATGTTATCCATCCTTTGATTCTATTTGTTAGTAATGGACCTATGGTGCAACAGTTAAATCATCAGTGCATTCTGTTGCTGAAGGCTTCCTCAAGGCTAGAGGTTTGATTTCTCTCCACAGGCATAGAGGTAGGATGACAAGTTACCTTTTTTTTTGGTCCAAGCAGCCCTTGTAAGCCTGCATAGGCTTTTGTGGATGTTTGCTAGTGCCCTGCACAGGCCTGTATAGGTTTGAGTAGATCAACGTAGGTTTGCATGGATATCTGCTAGTGACTTGTGTAGGCCTGCATAGGTCTGCAGGGCTCTTTTGTAGACATATACTAGCATTGAAGGTGGAAAAAGGAAGGAAGGCAAGACATGCAGCCTTAAGTTATTGTGGGAAGGAAGGGAGAGGGGAGAGAAGTGGGGAATCTCAAGGAGAATTTACTTATGCCATGATATCTGCCAATGGAGGAGGTTTTCATTTGTGAGCTGATGCCTGCTAGCAGCTGCTAATGCACATTGACATCTGCTAGTATTTGCTGACATCTACTGGGCCTATATATACATATATTTGCCCACCTTTCCATAATCCACTAAACTGTGTCATACAGCATATTGTGACATATTTGTGGCTTCATATTCTATAGCACTGTAGGGACTGCTCCACTACAGTGTAGCAGACTCTACTGGATATATATGGTATAACACAAAGCAAGCTCCAATACAATGTATGATATGTACTGTTGTGATGCTCTATTCTGAAGCTGCACCCTTACTATATACAAGCTACGATTCGTGTCTTCGGCACAAATTTCATAGCTCATTGAGGGCTTTGCCCCCAAACCCCCCCCAACTAAGCCTCCACCCTAACCTCACTTCGTTTGGTTAGAGCTTCAAGTATGTATAGAGAACTCAGTGCTCATTCCCAGCCTCAACCTCACTTCGTTTGGTTAAGGCCTCGGCATTCCACAACTCAGTGCTCATTCCCAGCCTCAACCTCACTTCGTTCGGTTAAGGCCTCGGCATTTCACAACTTAGTGCTCATTCCACAACTCTCAAAGTATTATTGTAAGCTAAATTGAATTTTTCTTGAATTTTTCAGATTTTATTCAGCATTTATAAATCTTTAAAAAACTAAAAATCAGTATATTAGTAGCCTTTAAATTTTTCCTGATTTTCTGGTGATTTTCCTGGAATTATTTGAGCATTTTCCACTAACATTCTCCTGAAAAACAGAGCAATTGAATTTTTCTTGAAATTTTCAGATTTCTTTAAGCATTTATAAACCTCTAAAAATTCACAATCAGTGTATCAGTAGCCTTTGAATT
>QGOA01018740.1:0-11828 GCA_003313075.1 Termitomyces sp. MG16
GCCAATATAGAGTCGCCGCTGGTCACCGTGGGTCAGAACGCCGTTGGTCGCCGTCATCCATGTGCCAAAGGTTGCCGTTGACAGGTCGCCGTTAGAGGAAACCACGAGGAGAGGCGCTAGGAGGTAGCGCTGCAGGTGGACTTGTATCTGGACAAACACGGTAGCACATAGTATATAAAATAGCTACTTTACATGTATATAACAACAAATCGTAACCCCTCAAACACACAGTTACACTTAGCGTTCAACTCGTGCTAGCTTCCTTCGACTTCTTCACTAAGTCAGGTGCTAGCTTCGTCCATCTCGTCTTCATTGTTTACGGTGCCACCTACGGGCACAATACGCTGCGCTATTCGTCTTTTCTCCAATATCTTTGCCTAAACTACGACGCTTTCCGTCTGCCAGGTAGCCCCCGAAGCGCTATAAGCTAGCGCATCGTTTTACTACCCCCACTCGAGCACACCGGGACCCTGTCAGGACTCCTCACAACTACACACGCCAAGCGCTGGAGATGGTGTTGTACTGCGTATACGTCCAGCGCACCCAACCACAGTTGGCGTCATCAACGTCCCCCCTGAGTACTTGGAAAATGTGCTCACCCCGAGATAGCATGGTTGGCTACTCGGTAAGTCTTAGCAACCACTACATTAGTGAATATCAATGATAACGGTATACAACACTCTGGCATTGGTTTGGACCTCTCTGCTACTGGTGGGCCAAGAGAGCCAGCCACCGCTCTGGCCCAAAACACTGATAGCAGGGAAAACGGAGGTGGATCAACTACTCTTCAGATTAACCAAATAGATGTACCAGTAAGTAACGATACAAGGATCGCCCTGTCTTCACAAGATGAACAGCATGGTACACCACAAATACAACATGACTTGGATGACACACTTGATCTTTATGAGTTTGATACTTCACTGCCGCACATGAATAATACGCACTTACCACAAAGCTCAAATAATTGAACTAGTACCTCAAACAGTATCTCCTCGAAAAACACCAAGGCCTCTCTATGCATTGGCACCCTTAACATTAGAGGCTTCAGAAACTCCGCGTCGTCTAGGTCAGAAACTAAATGGAACCATATTAACCAGCTTATAAGAGACAAAAAGATAGGCATACTCACGGTCCAAGAAGCCCACCTTAACGAAAGTAGAAGGGATGATATCGAAAAACTTTTCGGCAGAAGAATGAGGATCCTATACTCCTCTGACCCACATAACCCCACTGGGAAAGCAGGAGTAGCAATTGTACTAAATCGCGATCTAGTAAATGTCCATGAGACCAATATGATGGAAATCTCAGAGGGCAGAGCAATGCTAGTCTCAGTAAAATGGCACAAAGAAAAGACCATCAATATTTTGAACGTATACACGCCAAACATGACTGAAACGGACGGTACCAAAAACCAGGACTTCTGGAACCTTTTAACCCACTTCTTCACACAAAATCCGAAACTCAAGCCCGATTTACTAATGGGTGATTTCAACATTGTAGAAGATGTCCAGGATAGGACACCGATGAGACCGGACCCCAATGACGCTACAGAAGCTTTAGACAGCTTAAAGCAGGTACTGCGAGTTAATGATGCATGGAGAGATACCTACCCCACTAAAAGATCTTTCTCCTTCATTCAAGATGCCACGTCAGTTATGTCAAGAATAGACAGAATATACATGACTAACCAAATATCCGTATCAGCAAGGGACTGGACAATATCACCGTCTGGAATACCTGGTACCGATCATCACCTTACGACGGTCCAGATAGCCCATACAAACTCTCCCAAAGTCGGGAGGGGAAGGTGGACACTAAAGTCCCACGTTATCAAGGACGAAAAGTTTAGGACCTTTGTAGTACGGAAAGGTGCAAGAGCCTTGGAAGAAATAAAAGCGCTGAACGGCCGGTGCTGCCAGAGGGTCAACCCCCAAACCATCTACCAAAAATGGAAAGAAGAAGTACTCACCATGGCTAGAGATCGAGATAGGTCAATTGTCTCCAAGTACCGTGCAGAAAAGTCCTCGCTCGAGGAAAAGAAGAATCAACTTCTCTCAAGAACTGATCTAGATGAAATTGAAATAAGGAATGAACTGAAATGAGTAGAAGATAACCTAACCTCGCTAGAGAATAAATTCCACATGGCTAAAAGGAATGCTATAGCAGTGAAGAATAGAATTGACGGCGAAACCATGTGCAAATACTGGACAAGATCAAACAAACAAACAAGTCCAAGAGACCTGATTTACTCACTTCAGAAGAACAACCCGGGAGCAAATGAATCCCGATATGAAAACGACTCGGTGAAAATGGCTGAGCTTGCTAGAGATTATCATAATAATCTACAATATCTAATCCGTGACACACCTGAGGAAATCAGAGAAGAAAAAATCAGGAAGGTCTTAGGTACAATTAATGCACGAACTTCTGAAACACAACACGATGAACTAGGAAAAATAATAGAATATAAGGAAATAATGAAAGCGCTTAAAAAGTCAAACAATAGTTCTGCACCAGGCCCTGATGGAATACCCTATGAATTTTGGAAATCCATAAATAGCCAGTTTATAAACGATGACAAGCTAAACCAAGGCGGAGGCTCCCAGAGAAATACGTGTGACCTCATTGAACTCCTCCGACTAATGTGCGAGGATATTCAAGGATATGGGATTATTGATGAATCCACCTTCTCAGAGGGATGGATGTGCCCCATCTACAAGAAAAACAAAAAAACTGACATAGCTAACTACAGGCCAATCACATGCCTAAACACCGATTACAAGCTTTTCACCAAGGCACTGACCAACAGGCTAGCGACAGTAATCACAGACCTTATCCACCCAAGCCAAGCAGGCTTCATCCCAGGAAGGAGCATCACTGAACAAACAAAGCTGATCCGAATGATGATACACTATGTGGAAGCAAAAGAAGTGAACGGACTGATTGTAGCACTAGATCAAGAAAAAGCTTATGACAAAATTGACCACGAATACCTATGGAAAACCCTAGAGAGATTTGGGATCCCAGACACGTTCACTAACACAGTAAAAGCCCTTTATAAAACAGCAGAAACATGCATTATGATAAACGGAATACTAAGCTCACTGTGGAAAATATGCAGAGGGGTGAGGCAAGGTGACCCCCTATCCTGCCTACTATTTGACCTCGCAATTGAACCTCTGGCAGCATCCCTAAGAGCCTCGAACCTAAAAGGGTACTCGATTCCAGGGCAAGCTGAAAAACTAATTGCGAACTTGTTTGCAGATGACACAACCACCTTTTTGTCAGCTGACGACAACCTTGACCACCTTAATGAAATATTAGACGATTGGTGTATTGCCTCAAGAGCAAACTTCAACTCAACAAAAACTGAGATAATTCCGATAGGCACCCCCGAATTCTGGGAAGGAGTACTAAGAGAGCGACAAACAAGACCAGGTGGCACCAGAATCCCAGACAGCATCCACATAGTTGAAGATGGCACATCCATTAGGATACTAGAAGCATGGTTCGGAAATCTAATTGACCTCAGCGCACCCTGGACTAACGTCCTAGAAAAGATTGACAAAAGCAAAAGCCTAGCAAATTGGGAGAAAAGTAATCCAACTTTAGAGGGTGGGAGACTAATAGCGCAAATGGTCATCGCAGGCATGACTCAATACCTAGCACAAGTACAAGGCATGCCAGCCCATGTCAAAAAAAGGATAACTAAGAGAGCAAACAGTTTCATGTGGGGGGGAAAAAGCTCTCTAGTAAATGAACAGACCATGTTCAAACCCCTCGACAAAGGGGGAAGAGCGCTAGTGGACATAAAAACTAGGAATAAAGCCATAAATGTGATGTGGCTAAAGTCATACCTGAAGTTCGGCCTCGACCGCCCACTTTGGGCATATGTTGCCAACGCACTAATGGCTACAAATACCCCCAAATCGGAAGGAAACTTGGACGAAAGAGTAATGAGCTCTCCATTCCTCCAAACCTGGAAGACAAGGACCTCGACCCGAGGGGAAATATGCCCAGACATTACAAACCTCTTCAAAACGGCACGTGAATACGGTGTACGACCAGAAGGGTTAGCTTTTACCAGGTCTATCCTGAGGGGTCTGCCTATATGGTATCACCATGCGGCAGGACCAAAATTAAGAAGACTTAATCATGGCAAGATCGCAGAATGCCTGAGATCTAACCACGAAATTAGAAGCGTAGGAGATGCTGAAGAACTAAGCAGCGCACTCAATGACGTAAAACATATAGAATCGGATGAATGTGTATGCTCCAGCTGTATGAAAATGGAAAATGAAGTGAACTGCCAACACCCGCATTCCTGCATGAGCAGATCGAAAGATATGCTGGACACCCTGCCAGAAAAATGGGACCCTAGGGCCCAACAATCCGATGATGCAAGAATAATGACTGATGGAGGGACCTACTTGATCTTTGATGCAAAGCTAGCTACAGTTGGCCCCATCACCGACATCTTTAGAATATTCACTTCAGGACCCATATACAACAAAGTCTACAAGCGAAAAAGATGCGGAACCCCCCGTGAACCAGCCGAGGCCTTTATAAAGGGCATTAGCAAACCTGATTGGAATGGACCATGTGGCAGTGTCATGGGAGCAGGGGTAATCTTTGTGAACAGAGAGGAACTAAATGAGGGTGGAAAATGGTTCAGTTTGGAAAGAGACTCCGGGGGAGGGAGCAACCTATTAGCCATAATACTTGCGTCAATTAAGACTGGACTAGAAACCCCCCTGATTTTGAGCACTAGGTCAGGCGAAACCATTGATATCTTAACATCCAAACTCAAGGAAAAAGAAGATTCAGGTTTCATAAGCACCCGAAATGCAGGTCTCCTGAGAGTCACAATCGGTCGGCTCAGAATGCATGCTGCACCAATACTGTTCCGTGATTTATCCGACTCTATAACCAAGGTAGAGGAAGTAAAAGCTAGAAATAAAGCGAAAGAAGCTCTTCAAAATGGCAGACCTGTATCTATTCCCCCGATTCCAACAGAACTGCATGTAACGGGAGCAAAGCTATCAAAAATGACACAAGCTATCGCCTATAAGTCGATCAGAAGGCAAACACAGGTCCCAACATGGCAGAGAACAGCTTCTGTTATAAGACATACACTGCGAAGCATAGAAAAGATAAACAAGAGTTTTCCAAACGAGAAACAAATTTGGAGAAGCTTTAGAAGCAAAGACTTCTCAAAGCCCTTGAGAGTCTTCCTGTGGAAATGCGCACATGACGCATATAAAGTGGGTTCCTTCTGGAACCGACCCACGATGAAGCCTGAGCTCGCTGAAAGAATAAAATGTAAACACGATGATATGGAGGACTCCCTGAACCACATACTGACAGAATGCTTATGTCCGGGTCAGGCCATAATTTGGGAAATGGCAAGTGAAACCTGGAAAAAGAGAACTGACACCAGCCTCCCCAAGCAAGACTTATACTCAATCCTAGGTAGTCCCATGATGGTGATGAAGGAGGACGACCACAAATCAGAAGGCCTAACCCGCCTCTTCCGCATCCTGATAACAGAGGCAGCGCAACTAATATGGTCCCTTAGATGTGACAGAGTTATACGAAAAAATGATATCCCACATTCTACAACTGAGATTACTAACAAGTGGAATGCCTCCTTAACAAAGAGAGCGGAGCTAGACCTCAGCCTCACGAACAAAAAGTATGGAAAGAAATCCCTAAAAGTTAAAGTTGTCATAGAAACATGGGAAGGGACAGGGGTGGTAGATACTACTCCCTTTACTGATCCACGAGATGTGGACCACGACGGGGTTTTAGTGGGTAGTGGGCCTAACGAAACGGAAGGGATAGGTTGATCCTGATCCTAGGCCTTGAGCCCCACACTTGTGCGTAAAGGGCATTTCCCCGTGGAGACTGCCAGACCGGAAATGAGAGCCTATATGACAGTAAGAAACACCTCAGTGTCTGTTGTGATGAGAGTAACAACTATATTATCATACCTATATGACAGTAAGAAACTATATAGGCATTATTAAACAAATCTACAATAGAATAACGAATGATACTTACCACCTCAGTGTCTGTCGTGATGAGAGTAACAACTGAGGTGGTAATTGCCACGTCGACGCGTCACATTCATGAACCACGTGATCACGAAGTCAAACTGAAATAGTCCATACAGAGTCGGTCTAACACAACCCCATCAGTGGCGAAGTGAAAAACGTGAAATGAATAAAAAAAATTATGGTAAAGGAACGATACCAAGAAGTTTCACAAACTTGTAGTGTAAGTCTTTGCCAAGTGGTTTTGTCAGTATATCCGCAACCATGTCGGTCGTGGGTATCCATGACGTCTGGAAAGAACCAGTCTGAAGGTGTTCCCGAATAAAGTGGTATCGAATATCTATATGTTTCGATCGAGAAGTTGTTGAGTCCGCATTGGCAATGTTGAGAGCGCTCTTGTTGTCACAGTAAATAGGGAAAGGACGAGGAATCGGGAGACTGAGGGACGTAATAAAATAACGAATTGACAAAGCTTCTCGCATGGCATGTGACAAGGACATATACTCGGCCTCTGTAGAAGATAAAGCGACCGTGCATTGATGAACCGAAGACCACAAAACCAAACTGGAATAAACAAAAAACGCATAACCAGACACACTGCGCCTCGTCGTCGAGTCAGAAGCCCAGTCCGCATCAACTGCCCCAAAATTGGCAGGTAGTATAAGACGAGCGGGAGGATCGGAGGTAGGATGGGAAAAATTGTACTCAAGAGCATAATTTTGTGTGCCCAAAAGATAACGTAGAACACGTTTTGCGACCAGTAGATGTTTCCTAGAGGGATTGGAATTATATTGGCCAAGAGACATTGCTGTGAATGCAATATCAGGGCGAGTGCAAAGGCTGAGATAGAGAATCGAGCCGACGAGGCATTGGAAATGAAGTTTAATGGTATCATCTGGAATGTCCGGAAGGGAGTTGGGAGGTGGTTCTGGTAAATCATCAATTTTCCCGGCAAGAGGAAGTGAGAGCGGAGTAGCATCAAGGAGGCGGTATGTCGTCAGAAGGTCAAGAACGTAACCTTGCTGTGAGAGCCACAGTTTCCGTTGAGATCTATCTCGATCAATGCGTATTCCAAGATACAGAGATGTCGGTCCAGAGTCTTTAATCTCGAAACGTTTACGCATTTGAGTAATGATCCAGTCATATAATGGTTTCGAGTTAGTGGCGTTTAAACCATTATCGACGTGAACGCATATAATGATAAATAATTCTTGCCCATTATCCAATGCTGGTATTGATGGATCCGGTGGAACAGCAAAGCGGCCAAAGAAAACCGCATGATCCACTTCACAGCACGTAAGACCATAGGACTCGAGTTCTTCCTTGATGACTTGATACCATTTGTGCGAAGCCTGTTTCAAACCATATAAAGCCCGAAGAACGCGATTAACTTTCTTGGGATTGTCATTGGGAAAACCAGGTATCTGTTTGCAGTAAATTTCGTGTGATAAGGGAGCGTTAAGGAATGCTGTTTTGACGTCAAAAGTAAAGAGTTCGAGGTCGTGCAGTGCGGCATATGCCAGGGTGATTCGAATGCTAGTCATCTTGGCAACTGGAGCGTAAGTCGTACCATAGTCTTCCGGTCGCTGGCTAAAACCTTGGGCAACAAGACGAGCCTTTTCCATACCCCTTATAATAGAACCATCAGGATTGAATTTGTGCGCATAAACGCACCGAACACCAATCGCCTTACGACCAGACGGAAGATCCGCGGGAATAAAAACGTTTTGTTGCCGAAGACTGTCAACTTCACGGTGCATCGCTGCCAGCCAAACGTTGGAATCACTCCGATGGGTTGCCTCATAGTAATTCTCAGGCGCTTTGTTTAAGTTCCATTCTTTCTGATGGCGAAATGGTGGAGTGTCTGATCCGAAAGACGAGTACGCAATGAAATCGTTAATAGCTAAACTCTCAAGCGTGGTCATGTCATCAAGACAATCTGTACTGAAGTTCGAAGACGAGAGAATTGCGTCAATGTCCATGATCGCTGAGAGTCCTTGATGAGGTTGAAGCCGAGCCTGACGATCGGATCGAAGTCGCACGAGACGTTCATTCCGTTTGTGTATATCCTCAAAAAAGGTCTGGCCAGCTTTAGTCATCTTGATAGCGTGACGCGGCCGATTAACAGTGACTGGAGATGATGAGGATTGAGGCATAACGGTGGTTGGAGAAGAAGATTGAGGCGTAGTTTCATTAGAAACATGTGGTGGTGGCGGTGAAGAGGGTGAAGCTGAAGGTTCATCAGGAACAGGCAGCGATGACGACAGAGAATCAGGGGAAGACAATTGGTGAGTTGTAGGAGGGGAAGACGTAACCGTAGAAATGCGTAAGCGCCCAGGTGTAGACTCGTTGAAAATGACATCGCGAGAAAAAGAATAACGGCCATTAAGATCACGAACACGCCATCCTACCCGATCCTCTTCATAACCGACAAATATCGCCTCGAAACGTCTCGTATTGCCCTTGGAACGTGTTTCAGATGGGTACAAAACGAAACATTGACAACCCCACACTCGAAGATGTGAGAGGTCAGGCTTCATTCCATGAACGATTTCGTAAGGAGTAGTGAGAGCAGGAAGAGTAGTACTTGGAAGACGATTCCGAAGGTATTGTGCTGTTAATATGGCGTCACCAAGGAAAGACATTGGGAGGCCAGATTCGGCCATCAATGTTTGAGCCGTATCCTCAAGAGTCCGAATGTAACGTTCGGCTTTACCATTCTGTTGATGTGCGTAGGCCACTGTGGTTTGGAGTACAATGCCAGAAGAGTCAAGATGATCACGAAGATCGCCTGCCACAAATTCCTTTGCACCATCGCAGCGGACAACTTTGACTTTGTTCCCAGACTTTAATTCTAGTCGAGCTTGGACAACCTTGAAATGTTTTGTGGCTTGAGACCGGGCCGAAAGAAGAGCTGTGTCGCCAAAATTTGAAAAATCATCTAGAATGGAGTGAAAATAGTTTGAGTGACTGTTTGCAAAGCGTGTCGGGAAAGGACCACAAGAGTCCATGTGAAGCAGATCACAAACATTGTCAGCCCGACGTCGGTTATGATCGAATGGACGGGCTGGTTGTTTGCCTATGATGCACGGGATGCACTGATCATCATTGAAAAAGCCGACGTAGTCAACCCCAGAGGCAAAATTCTTGGTAAGAACAGCACGAGTTGTGTCACGCGATGGGTGACCCATACAACGATGCCATAAATCCGGCGTAGCCGGTAACCTAGGGAAGGATGTGGGTGCACCAGCAAGTGCAGGAAAAGAAAAGGAAGAGCTGGTGTGAGAGTCGATCGGAACAACTGAATCCGGAGTGATAAAATCACAGAACAAGAATGAGAGACAATTGTAAGTGGAAGCCAGTAAAACCTTGTCCTGGAGAGTCGGAGAGGAAGAAGGAAAAAAAATGGAGGTCGCATCCCGTGTAAAATGAACACTCATGCCATGTTCAACCATTGACCCGACCGACAAAAGATTAATCGGAACGTCTGGCGCATGGAGGCAATCAGAGAGAATAAGTGTGACAACCTTGCCATCAATGTGAGTCCTGAAACGACATTCTCCACGTGCGAGAGTCTTGAGCGTGCCACAATTCGCTGTGCCCACTGGGACCGCCAGTCTTGGGTCATATGTCCAGAAATACTTCCGGTCCCGAATGATGTGGACGGTGCAACCTGAGTCAAGAATGGAATTGAAACGGAGGGAAATTGAGGCAAGAACGAGGGGATCAGAAGAACTCATAAAAGAGAAAAAGGGGGGTGAATCGGAAGGATCATCAGGTAAATCATAAAGGTAAAAAGCGGTGTCATTCACATCATCGGAGACAGTCGTAGGTAATACAGTAGTATTAATAGCGTCATCTAAAACTGGAGACACGGAAGAAGGTGGATCGGATGCAAGTGAAGAGTCTGAAACAGCCATATTTGCCCGAGGACGAGACCCAACATCACGGGGGGGACGATGAGATAAGGGTTCAGGAGGGGAAGTCGGAGGGAGAGAGGAGGTGGAAGGAGCGGAAGTGGAAGGCAAAGAATGGGTTGACGAGGGAAGGTGACGAGAAGGCACCGGAGGATTGCGAGAACCAGGGCGATTTGCATGACGACGACGCACGTCGATATCGATTTCCAGAATGGTATCAGCAAGGTTGAAGAAGTCAAAGGTGCCACTAGGGTTGTGGTCCCAAGAACGACGAACCTCTTCATGGACAAAGTCGAAAGCCTTGTGGTCGGGAACACCGTCCATGAAACCTTGAATCTTCTCATAGGGTGTGAAGTCCCAAGGAGTCTTGGACACTTGGTTCACAGCCGTGCGCCAGGCTTGGACGAAGGAAGGAATGGCATTCGGCGCGCAAGACAATTTCAATACCGAATCCTTCACACGCTGAGCAGACGCAGCACTGCCCACACTGAAACGTTTTCGAAGAAACTCCAGAAGATCCCGGGCAGTCCGAACAGGGAAGTTGTGAGGACCCCCCCGAGCTGGTGGAAGAGAGTTGAAAATTTCAGCAGAGAGCTTGCCAGAGAGAATATAGGAAACAATGTTGTCGTTATGCCAAAAGATCTCATAAGCACGTGACTCTGCATTGGTTTGGTGTGGAGGGTAAGGTGGAGGGGTGGCGACTTTGCATGTCGGATCATACAGAGCACCAGGAGGAGGTAAGGGGCATATGTGACCGTTCAACCCCATCTGGTCAATGAGAGCGGATGCAGGTCCAAACCACAGACCCCAATCCGCCGCAGAACTAAGCTTAGGGATAGTGCCCAAGGGAGGGGGCTTGAAATCGGAACGCGATTCCAAAGATTCGGGTTGAGGAGAAAGAGCCAGTTCAGGGGTAAAAGGAGAATAATATTGGGGGTATGGATAAGGAAAGGGAGGATGCGAAGAAAGTGTGCGTGGGTCAACCGCCATAGCAAAGGGAGGGGGATAATGGTAAACATTGTGTTGAAAAGGAGGGGCATGTAAAGGCGACGCATGCGGTGCCACGAAGTCCAAATGGGTCGGAGCAGGATCCATGGGTGGGACAAACGAGGAAGAAGAGGCAGACGATGCAGGTCGAGGAGATAGGAATACGGAGGGAGGCCGAGATAGGACTGGGGGAGGAGAGAAAGGCGGAGTAAAGGAACCATGCTATGCCGAAAAAGGGGGAACAGGGTGAGAATGTGGAGTACGAAAGGACGTAGGATCAGAAGAGGACATAGTAGGAGGAAAAGACACAGGAATGGAAGTGGGAACTGATGCAGACACTGACCGGCGAGAATGAAGGGAATGGGAATGTGCATTTGAGAAATGAACCGGAGTGGGATTGTGTAGTGTATGAGGTGGTGGAATATGTGAGTCAGAAGGAGGAGGAGTCGGTGTATGGTGTGGATCAGGTACATAAGAATCATGCAATGAGGACGATATATGCGGTCGATGCGGAGGAAAACGAGATGGACGGAAAGGACGATCATTTGAAACACAAGTATGAGAAGAATCAGAAGGAAAAGAGCGAAGATGCGGGGGAAAATCCCGAAGGAACCCTGTCGAGGAGGCTGAAGAGCCAGATTTATGGCCTGAGGAATTGGGCCTGGGCCGTGGTGGACGAGTATTCACGAAAGGATCAGACATGACGAAAACAATGAAGTTGAACTCGGCAGCTCAAACGGTACTAGCAACCCCAGAAGGGAAGCCCATAACCTGCCAGACCGGAAATGAGAGCCTATACGACAGTAAGAAACACCTCAGTGTCTGTTGTGATGAGAGTAACAACTATATTATCATACCTATATGA
>QGOA01018819.1:0-11965 GCA_003313075.1 Termitomyces sp. MG16
GTTAAAATTAAACTGACTTACATGGAAAATACAGATGGAATATATACATTCCACTTATATGAGGTCTGTAATGTGCCTGCACTAATAAAATTAGACAATGAAATACTGGATAACTAAATACTCACAATTTCTCTTGAAGAGGTGTTGAAAACATGATGATGAGTTATGCTAATCAGAATAATGTGCATTACTGTTATGCCTCAAGCCATCCAGCTATACAATGCACCAGAATATGAATAAGTATATGCTTTGTTTAAGTGTTGCTCATTGTTGCTCAGATGTAAGTGAAAAGCCACAATGAGATGACTTTCTTAGTTGAATCTCTTTATTATGAGATGTCACATGTTATGGTCTCTATGAGCATAAGCACCATCAATAATATATAAATTTGACATTAGAAAACTGCCTATAAATGCTAAATTATTCATAAAAACTCACTAGTATTCAACACTAGATTGGCAACATTTGTCCACGTTAATACATTGAAGTATCAACTGGATACTGTAGATAATGCAACGTCTACCATTTCCCTCATCTGTCTGCTGCGCAATAATGTAGTGGAAGTGCGAAGACACCAACACTAAATACTAATGATGGAAAGTGCAGACATGATGTTATATGAGTAGAATAACAAGTGTAAATGTATATGAAGATATATTGAGAAAGACACATCAACATCGTACATTCCAAGGTCTACTTTAGTAGACTGAGGTTTTACTACCTGCTTTGGCATGCATTTTGTCCTCAAAATTTGTGCCCCTCATGTGATCTCAGCCATTGCTGTGTTTTTGCCTCTACTGGCTATATCCTCGATATTTGCTTTCTTTTGGCTATCTTTACCAGCTATTACTACTGGCTATTATACTATGTCCTTGATATTTGCTCCCTTTTAGCTATCTCTACTGGCTATTATGTCCATCTTCACTTGTGTTTTCTTTAAATACACATATACATAATTTTCTTGTGTTGAGCACATTATTGTTCGTTTATTTTACCAAGTCAAGGAATTATATTTGCTCATATATATACAAAATGTGTTTTTTTTATTTTGTTTATTTTGTTTATTTTGCTTTTGGTTTGTTTTTGTTTTTTGATTTAATTTATTTTTTGTTTATATGTTTTTTGTTATAAATGTAATTTGTTATGCTTTTTGTCGGATGTGTGAAGATTTCATTATTTCTTTGCTCCAGCAGTCTTTTACATTGTCAATAGATAAATTGTTATATTACAATAATGTCATCTACTTATGCTAGATAGGTAGCTATCGACTTGTTAGTAGTAATGAAACATCATTGAACTAATGAGCTGGTGAACACCAAAAGTGGTGAAGTACAAAAGTGAATAAATATGTACAAGTTGGGGTCGCATTAAAAGAAAATAGAAAGAAACTCCCATGTCAACCTGCTGGTTATTTAAGTTGATGTTATATAAGCTGTTGCTCTAGCTATAGTTTATGTAAGCCATTGCTTCAAATGTGATATTAGAGTTCAAGTAGTTGTGGGCAAATACAGTTATTTGGTAAAACATATAATAATGCGGTAATACTATCAAAGCAACTGAAATGAGAAGGATCAGTGGGAGAGAAACAAAATACGGATATAGTAAACTCAGTAGGGAAGGAAGCAGGACAACAATATAGTCAGACCCAAGCAAGTGTCTGTAAATTGTAGTCAAAACTATATGCAATTGTCAAAGATCAGCAAGGCTGTTATTGACAATGTGGCAGCAAATGTGGTCGAGTGTCATGGTTGCAATTAAAGGCTTTTTGATCAATTTAATCATTGGTCAGATATAGGACTTGTATGTGTGGGATTATAAATGCACATCATAGTTGGGCAACCACTATCTGTCTCTTTCCTTGTTGCCATTGTCCGATGTGTCTACCTCCATTTTATTCTGACCTTTGTCTGAAATGTCTCTTAGCTTTCTCTTTAATTTGTTCTTGGTCCCTTTGTTAGATACTAAGTTCTGTGGAGTGTTTATCAGTGTATTTACTGTGTTGCTTTGTTCCTCATTTTCATGAAGCTAGACTAGTGCTCAATAAGAGTCATGGATCTTATTTGAGAAGCATTTTGAGTTTCCCATCCACCAGGTTAACAACTTGGAATGATAGCTGAACAGAAACGAGGTCTCCCACTCGGAATCTTTCCAGCTTGTAATGTTTATATCTTAAGTTTCCTTTAGTTTTGTTTGTTGCTCTATTGTATTATACTTATATTATCCTGTTCTCTTCAGCTACCTTCATCTTTAAAAATTGAACCACATTGTTTTTGGTAATCATAAACCCTTTCTGCGTTATTTCATCTGTAAGCTTGTACAGATCTAGTTTCCTGTTTATAGAAATGTGCTGTTCGTTCTTCTCCACATTGGATGTTGGTGTAAAGATCCTGTTTACTATGTCAAGTGATCTTTCTTGCTGTCTGAAGAACATGTCGTGTCAGCATTTGAGTCACCCTTCTGTGAACTCAAGTTCAAAGTGCTTGCTGATCTCCATTGCTTCTGTCATTGCACCGTCAAAATGTTTTGTTCCTAGGCCATCCAGCTTCATATATTGCTTCATGTATTTCAGCCATTTGTAGTCGCTGCCTTATGCAATTAGACTCTGTTATCTTGGACTTTTTTGAACACACCTCATATGTGTTTCTCTTTTCAGTGGCAGGAGATCCTTTTCACTGATGGCTTTATATACCGTAAAAACTAACTTCTCATTTGAAATCTCACCATCTTTGTGGATGTACACTAGTCACCATGATTGAGGTTTGTTTACCTCCTTGTCTTAATGGCTTCTGCCCATCTTGGTTCTTGTTGTTTCTTGTGTGTTAATAGCCTAACATACGTTGTGCTGTTTGGTTACTTTGTTCTTTGCATATGGCTTTCTCAATCACAGTTTTTTTAGTTGCATAAAGAGTCTATTGATGTTGAAGTGTCTGTAAGCAATCCTTACTTGCTGCCTCTATGTCATAATCTGCTCCTAAGGTTATTTTTGTTATGATATATCAGCTGTGGCTCTGTTAGCAGAATACACCTGTCAGACAGTGGCTAGACATACATTGTGTTGTGGCAGTGTCTTGGTATCTTTCTAGTCTGTTGTGCTATCAGTGTATTCTTTATAGTATCAGTGAGTGCCTTGTCTGTTTTCCTGTGTATGACATGATATATCTTGGTTTATCTGTCTTATACCCAATTTGTTTCCTTCTTTTTGTCCTTGTCTTTTTTGGTATGTGCGCTTTGATTATTTGGTACCTTCTTCCCTGTGCCTGGCATCTTGACAGTTTCCGCAGTTTGTTGCTAGTGGTACATTAATATCTGGCTTTGTTTCTGGCTTTATTTTATTATCCACAACTGTTTGAGAACAGACCTTGTGTTGTTCCTCTGCCTCTCTTTCTCTGTCCTCCTATTGGCAAATCTCTAGTGTGTGTTGCCCTTCTGAAGTTCCAGCTATTAAGGTACCACCTTACAAGTTGTGGATCTGCCCATCATAGCATATTTGATGATAATGCCAACTGTGGTTGGATGCGCTGGACATATACGCAATACAACACCGTATCCAGCACTTGTTGTGAGGAGTTCTGACAGGGTTCCAGTGTGCTCAAGCAGAAGTAATAGAACAATGTGCTAGATTGTAGTGCCTTGGGTGCTATCTAGAAAATGGTAAGCACCATAGCTTAAGCAAAGACAAAGAGAAAAAGATGAGTAGCGCAGCATAATGTGCCCATAGATGGCACCGTAAACAATGAAGATGAGATAGACAAGGCTAGCGCCCAACTTAGTGACAAAGTCAGGCAAAGCTAGCATGATTTGAACGCTAACTGTAACTAGGTGCTCAAGAGGTTACAATTCATTGTTATGTACATGTAAAGTAGCTAACTTATATACTATGTACTACTGTGTTTTCCAAGATGAGTCCATCTGCGGCGCTATCTTCTAGCACCTTTCCTTGTGGTTCCTTCTAACAGTGACCTGTCAACAGCGACTCACTGCACATGAATGATGGCAACCAACGGCATTATAACCTGTAGTGACCAATGGCGACTCTAAATTGACTTAGAAATATAAGAGTCTGCTCACTCTTAATATAATTCTGATTGGCCAGGATGTTCTGGGATATGGTCAGAAAATCCTCAACAGACGCCGTGAGTGCTAATGTCAGCGCTACTCATTGTATCAGTTCTTGACAGGTCCAGATGTCAGATTTAAGTATATCCTGTGCTGCCATTATTGATTCTTTTAGACTTCTGATTGATATGCCTCATCAAATGGCAGCGCCTACTGCTGACCTCTTATGGAAGTGATCAGGGTTTAGTTAGAGTCCTCCTCAATCATGTTAGCACTATACATTCTGAGCCTTCTTGGTCCTTGAAATAAAATAGAGTGTGCTGAAGGACTAGTAACTGGTGATTAGGGTAAATGGATAAGTCCTGTAGTAGGGTGACAGAGCTAGGACTGCTCTGTATCCTAAACTGGTTGCTAGAGTCTCCAGTACATCAAGTGTCAGTTGGCCTATAATGTCCCTGTCAGGTTCTGCTGAGTCGGGGGCTTTCCGAGAAAGCAATTGCCCTTACAATGCGGACTTGACCTATGGATACTCAGGTGTCTGGAACTCTGGGACTAGGACTCCGGGGTTCAAGACGCAGATAGGGGTAATCCTGGGAGAGGGAACTTGGTCCAGGGATTTTGGGTTTCGGGTAGCTGAGGGTAGGGTAGAGGTCGAGTCGTGAACCAGAGGTTCTAAGACGAGACCAAGTCAGTAAGTTAAAGTCGCAAAGTGCGTACCAGTCTTAGAGCACGCGATTATCCAAGCGTGCCAGCCAATGCGTACCAGTCAAGTAGAGGGCATGCAACAATTCAAGTAACCAAGTTAAAGCAGTGTAAATAGTGTAATATCAAGACTAACGAATACAACGGGGAATTATGCTATAAGTACTACGGGACTGGGTCTCAGGGTTCCGGGGTGTCTGGGATGGGTTCCAGAGGTCATTGAGTAGTGGGCTGGGACTGTATACTTGGATTGCGCATGTGGGGCACGTGATCAATTGGTGCGAAGGGAGCTGTGATGTGTGATGCGTGATGGCCAGAAGCGAGTCGCGTGATCTGATTGTTGATTGGGGCTGATGGCGGCTGATGGCGGTCCTTAATGTGCGTGATGGCAGTGTCAGTAGTTGTGATGGCAGGGCACGTCCTGTGGGGTCGGAGGAAGGGTCCCGGATGGTGTTCTGGGGGTGTCCCGGGGTGGATCTGGGGGGGAGAGGTCGTGACAGTCCCTTGATGCGCTCAGTCTGAGTAGAAGCCTATCATTGATAGCATTTCTGCAGTGGCAGCTTCTGGATCTGCAACGGCCAATCCGTCTGCTAGGTGAGCACTCATTTTGTGTTGTAATATGTGGTGCTGATGTTCTTTATATTTATTGATGGCAGGTTGCCGTCTAAGTAAAAGGTTTCTGCCTTGCATAATGGGTTTATGTGTTACTTGTTATGTTTGTGACTATCTTTTTACTTAATGTCTTGGTGTCAGTTCTGTTAGTGTTTCTGCCACATCATTGTCCAAGAAAAAGAGGGCTGTATCCATTCTGTCTATTGATACTCCTGTCATGTTTGTATCTCCGTTCTCCTTGTTGCTTTGCTTGACTGCTGTTATATAGCTGGGCTATGGCTAAGTTGACTGCTGAAGATGTGACCTTGTCGTCAAATGGTCATACTGTATACATGATTTGTAATTTGTTTGCATTTGTATGTAGTTTTCCTTACGTTTTACACTCTCAAGGTGCTCCCATACCATGATAGAGAAGGCTTTGTTTGCAAGTCAGTCAAGCCCTAAAAGGTTGCGTGCCGAAGCTGCAGTCAAAGCTGACAATTTTGCTCTGAAAAAAATTGTTGAATTGTCTGACAATGACGATGATGACTTGCCTGTTGTATCAATGTGAATTGTTTCTTCTATGTTATTGAATTGTACTTATTTTGTTCTTTTTTTGCTTTGGTATAGGATTGCTAAGCGGCCTGTACCTAAGCCGCTTGTTAAAAAGTCAACGCCTGTTGCAGCAGCTGGCAACGATAACATCAACGATTGGGAAGTTGCGGACAATAATAGCAACACACTATTGGACTTTATTGTCGATGACAGTTCTGCTCCTGAATATGGACTGTCAGAAGATGGCAAGTCACCTGTGCCTCCTGTCCCCATTTTGTCTGCTTTGGCTGCTCCGTTCTTGATTGTCTACTTGGATGCTATTGAACTATATGTTGATTTTCCCCTTTATCTGTGTACTTTGTCTATTAATGTCTTGCTGCAGCATTGATCCTTCTATCAATCCTGCAGAAGAGCTTGCAGTGGAGGCTGTCATGCAGCCTTCTATTTAAGAAAAATTTATGGTGTCAACTTATCAAGGACTGCCATTCCGTAAGTGCATACCAATGTCTACTATTTTGCTTGCATTTATTTAACTTGCCATCAGAAAACAACTCAGAATCCAGTCTTTTGGATATGACAAAATGAACAGTGATGGTAAAATCTATTATGCGTGCATTGGTGTTGTTTCTGAGCATATGAATGAAGACAATTGGACATGTGATTTGCTTCTTGTGTTTTTCCTGTTCTTATGGATAATTTTTTTGATAGTTTGTTGTCCTCTTCCCTTTTATTCAATTGTTACACCTTTTATGTTGACTTGTCTAGAGTTGACCCAGCCCAACTAAATGCCTCAAAGCAGCAATTGGCCCTTCAGCATTTGATGGGCCCCTTCTGTGTCTGTATTACCTCTGGAGTGGTAACTGCCTTGCATCTATTTAATAGTTCTGTTCTTGTTGGGAGTCCGTCTGACAAGTACAGTCAGCATCGCATTGAAATTGTTGAATTCCATTAGGAGTCTCTTCACCAGTTTGCTGTTTTGGGTTGTGTTTTCAACCTTCCAGATGGAGTTTGAGGTACTCTTTCTAGTAATGGTGTAGCATTTGTTATTTGAGGTGAGGGTAAAACCTCTACATACAAAGTCAGTGAGTCATGTTTCATTGTTTTGTTGGTTCTGCATTTGATGTGACTTCAAATGGTGGGTATGCAACCTCCAAGTCCAAGAGGCCCTCCGGTATAAAGAATAACTCAATGTTTACCAAGGTGGATGCTCCTGTGTTCAAATCAGCTGGGGTTACTGATCTGTATAAGCTGATTGTCAAGTTTGATCAAAAAGGTTTCTGTTATGCTTATTTTCATATGGTGTTCTAACATTTTCTTAGTTTCTGTATATGATGGCAGGGTAGAAACCAGTCAACCATTCCATTTTATGCCTGGTGACTTTGATTCTCTTCCTTCTTGGCATCTATACAAAAACAACAATGTTGAGGTTTCAGAAAGTTCTGTCATCAGCGTTGGTTTTAGTGCCAACTGATATGAGTCCAGTGGTCTCAAGTATGTTGGTGTTAGTTGTGTTTGAATATGTTCTCATATTTTTCAGGTATCTCACCTTGAACTTGCTATTTGTCATTGTGTTGCATGATCCTACTTATGTGATGCGTCTTGTTGAACATGCTCCTGTGGTGAATTGCACCAGTGCCACTAAGGAGAAGGCCAAGTCCAAGGGGTGTAAGTAGTTACTGCTTTCGCTGCTCTTTCTTTTGTTGGTCAACTGCCACAAAAAAAAAATGGCATTTAGCAACGTTCCATATAGAGGCATGGTGCAGATGGGCATATTTTGATGTGTGACCTCAGTTGTGACCTTAGCCATCTAGCCATTAGACATTTACTTATAGCAGTCATTTTTGTGTTGTGTTATTTTGATAGTCTCGATATAGACTTTTTGATAAGCCATTGTCTGTTTGTTCACTGAGTGCATTTTTTTTTCTTTGGCAAAGTCATGTATAAACATTTTGTTAAACTACAGGGAAGAAAAAAACTGCAAGTGGCCTGATTTAATTGTACTTCCAACATGCTTTGAATCTACTTTCAGTGGTATTTTATATAAGCTGTCACTCTAGCAATGTCTTATATAAGCAGTTGCTCCAGCAATAGTTTATGTAAGCTGTTGCTTCATGTCAAACTATAATGTAATGTTTAGATCAGGTGACCATAGTGATGGTTGCTTCATATGTAACCTGTTTTGTAAGTGCTTATGAATTGCCCATTTCAACAATGAGATTGTCTGTGTATGGTGCCTGGCTATTAGTCCATTTATTGCTCATTGTGTTTAAACATGCATTGTTCACAAGATATGCACATATCTAATTTGGTGCAACGTCTCTCATGTATGGTTGACAGGGAGCCTATAATAATTCAACATGTATACTCTCAATACCTATGTGTTCTGTCAAATGCCAAGCAATGCTCGATCCATGATACTAAATGATTCTATCATACCCATACAGAAAGGCATACTACATTATGGTTTGATACAAGCACAAATCAGTGCATGTATTTCCTTGCAAACTGAGACTCCGTGGGCAACAGGACACACACACATTGGATATTTTCCTTTTTTAGGGTGAACATACCTAACTGATACTATGTTTTTTGTTGGTTTTATATGTCCTGGTTATATTATTGTAGATTTTTGACTGTTCCAGTGACATTAAAACAGTGCAGAATAGCGTGACTTTTTGTGATGTGATCTCTCATGTCCCATTACAATTTTCTGGCATGTCTGCACCAATGCCATCTAGGTCCTATATTGTGTAACCGCATGATAAGGAAGAATGTATGTAATGTTACATTTGCTATTGAAACTTTACTGCGTGGATACCATTTGCCTGATACATGGCCTCATTTGGACCAACATGTTGTTATTAGTTCAACTCTTTCTGCAGTAAAATTGTTTGTGGTATCTGGGCTTAGAATACTAGGGTATTCACATCTATCTAAGTTTAGAGCTTTCAGTAAAAGTGGTCAATTGTTCATGCACAAGTCCTTTGGACATCAAAGGTCATTTTGTAAACCTAAACATGTCCTCAGACGACCTATAGGTGGTGGTAAAACCTATGCATTCTTCTTTGCACAAGTAGATATATACATTAACGCGAGTCAGGGCAAACACAACTTGCAACACATATTCAAATTCATCAATCATGCAGATGATGTAGGTTTGCTGTTGTACCTGATTACTGCAGGGTACATGCATGCTAGGCTGCCTTTGTCTACCCTTTCACAACATCTCACATTGAAGCAGCTACGATCCGTAGCGCGTATACATGGGATTGCGCTCCCTAAGCGTTTTAGAGCGTCACATCCAAGTGATTTGTTTAATTCTCACAGTTGCTCAAAATGTGTTAGTTGGTCTACTGTATTGATGGCTGATCTCAGTTTACAAGCAAGAAACACGCTGAGATGCTCTGTAGTGCATAATCAAAAGCATGAAGTTGTTCTTGAGGCAGATGTTTGGGGCCCTGACAAGTTTAAATTTCCTTCTGCGCCTCTTACACCAAGCCTAACTACTCAAATCATATGCAACTTTTACAACAAAACAAGTCTGGCGCAATTAGAAGAAAGTGGTTGCACTGTTTGCAGCTTGCTGCACCTAGTTAAAGATATGCATACTCTAAAAAGTATGAAAGGGTTTCTCAGTGTGTTATCTGCCAAAGGATTTATCAGAGTGGAGAGGCATTCAGGAACAGAATCTGTGAGAAATAAGAGGTCTGGTGTTGGATCATAGATGCAATTCTGTCTGTTCAGAGTGCAGAATCCCATTGTTGAAGGGCAAAGTTCCTAAGTATGTACTTGCAAATGGTTTTTGGATTGGTGCTGTTTCAGTTGTTTTGTCCTGTTTAAATTGGGTTGAACAGCTCCTTGTCACCAAAGTATGCAGGTCTCTCTGTTTCACACATGTGTCATCCTTGAGTTTCAGCAAAATGAACGCACATTTGATCATTTTTAAATCTCCTATCAAAAGGGTATGTTTTAGCTATTCTATCTACAGGGCCTTGTCAACCAACTGAGGAAGATTTCAAACAATTGCCTTTGCTTGTCTGCTGAAACGCTGTGAAGCAGGCATTGAAATGGCTCAAGCTTAATCACTCTGCTTATATAGACATTGACATATACAATAGCAATCTTGACGACTATCTAGAAGATACACCATCTGTAAAAGTTGTTTACAGAGAGTCTTTGGAGGAAAACAGAACAGTCAACTCTGCCGTTTACAAAGTTGATGGAGACAATGGGGTATCAGCCAGTGATTGTCCTTTTGTTATGCATGGACTGACAGACAAGGGCTTATCAGCAAAAATAAAAGATGAGCTTAAAGACATTGCTTTGAAGCACTAGCATTCTAATGGCAAAGCACTGCTAGTTGGACATTCATCCCATCTGGTTAATTGGATGAAGGACACAACTGTTTATTCTCAAATGTTTCCCTGGTTATTTCTGTATGGCTTTGGGGGTCTAGGCTGCGTAAAAGGCTGTATCTCTGTTAAGGTTCACAAAGGCAATCTGCTTATGTATCATGATAAGTGGTTCCAGAGAGATACTGGCTTTTCTTTTGTGGCATTCAGTCATGAGCAGATCAGAGCCACAACTACAGAGGGGTTTCTGGCGATTGAAAGAAACAACTTTGTTCATATCGCTGAACGCATAGCAAGTCTTGACATGGAATTACTCAGAAGTATTGCTGATTATATGGCCAAAGGCAAGATCATCAAGCCCATGAACCAGGAGGAACAGAAATGCTTCAAAGTTATTGAAGACGTTGATGCTGTGTTGAGCCGGATCGACAGGTCCCCAATAACAAAAAAGCACATGAGAAATGAGATATGATCATTAGTGATTGACAAAGATGCATCTTCTTGGTTTATAATGTTGTCGCCTGTGGATATCAGACACCCTATATATCTGTACTATGCCTGTGATAATATAAAGTTTGAAACTGATGTATTGTTACCTTTTGATACTGCATATCAACTTATTGTATGTAATCCTGTTGCAGGGGCCAGATTTTTTTATTTTATGGTTTCTGCTTTCATAAAGCATGTATTGGGTGTTGATACTGAACATGAAGGCTTGTACAGTCACAGGTCTGCATACTATGGGATAGTCAAACAGCAAGGTAGACTTATCTTACATCAACATATGCTTCTTTGGCTTCGTGGAAGTCTATCATCTGAGGAAGCTCGTTGGAAAATCATGGACCCCTCATCTGACTTTCAGAGGGCTCTAGTAGAATATCTGGAATCTGCCTTCACTGGTAACTTCCTTACAGGGACAATGGACAAAGTCATAGATAACATTGAAAAATCCAAGAAGATGCCAGAATATATTAATCTCACATGGACGATGCCTCAGCCCCCTCCTTCCGATTATTTGTGTTGGGAGTAAACAAGAAAATACATACAATCAACAGTCTCTCAGTACCAATAGCCCATGATGCTTCTATGGACAATATACCTGATGCTGGTCAATCTGACCCTCAGGCACCATCCCAGGAGTGTATCAGATGCGAGAAGACATCTAATTGGTGGACTCAATTCTGTAGCACTGTAGATGACATTGTATTTAGGTCAAATGTGCATACCTGCTATATATCATATAAGAAGGATGGAAGTAAAAAATTAGGCAAAGAGAATAAAAGGTGTCTAAACAACAAATAGAGCAGATGTAAGGCTTAGTTTCCCAAAGAACTCTTCCAACAGACTGAAGTCAACCCTCTAACAGGAGCGCTTAATATGCGTAAAGCAGAACCATAGCTGAACACATTTACTGCATCTTTGAGTTATTTGTTTAGATGCAACACTGATGTAATTAGTCTTTGTTCAGGAACAGCGGTCAGAGGTGTCCTTTTATATGTCATCAAATATATAACTAAGTCGTTGCTTAAAACATACACAGCATTTGAGGCCGTTGGCACAATGCTCACAAAATACCAAGATATTGTTAACGGACCTCTTCCACAGCAAGAAAAAGCAAGATCTCTTATGACAAAAATGGCTAATGTTGATACGACGCTGTACCAGCAGTCAGGGACACACCATGCACCAGAAGTCAAAATAAACATTTA
>QGOA01018828.1:0-10161 GCA_003313075.1 Termitomyces sp. MG16
ATGCGAGTATTCAAGCATGCCAGTCAAACCGTGCCAGTCAATGCGTACCAGTCAAGTAGAGGGCACGCAACAATCCAAGTAATGCAATGTAATATCAAGACTAACGAATACAACAGGAAACTACGCTATAAGTACTATGGGACCGGGTCTCAGGGTTCCGGGGTGTCTGGGATGGGTTCCGGGAGTCATTGAGTAGCGGGCAGGGACTGTATACCTGGATTGCGCGTGTGGGGCGCGTGATCAATTGGCGTGGAGGGAGTTGTGATGCATGATGCGTGATGGCCAGAAATGAGTCGCGTGATTCGATTGCTGATCGGGGCTGGCAGCAGCTGATGGCGGTCCTTGATGCGTGTGATGGCAGTGTCGGCGGTTGTGATGGCGGGGCGTGTTCTGTGGGGTTGCAGGGAGGGTCCCGGAGGGTGTTCCGGGGGTGTCCTGGGGTGGGTCCGGAGGGGAGGGGTCGTGACAGTTTTTGATCATTGTCTATTTTCTAGACTGGTGTGTTGAAAGACTGAGCTGTTATGTTAGTCAAGAGATAATTATAAAAAATTTTCACATACTGCATAGTCTGAAACTCATATTGAACCGTGTTATTTACAAACAGGGTTAAGTCATTTATATATTTGTCATGACATTGTTGGTCCATTTTCAGTGTCTTGCACGATTGATATTAGGCAACTGGTGGTTCACAATTTATGGATGAAGCTCTATGTGCTTTTTTTTACTAAATAGGTTTGATTGAAATGAGGAGTTTAGTGAGATGCTGGAGCATGCAAAATAGATCAAACAATATTTATATTCAAAAAGTCTGTCAGTTAAATTACAACAAAGGACCTAGATATTTTTTTTCCAATCTTATAGGTTAACATTTGACTATTTGAAAGGGCAAGTAGCTTGTTGAGTATAGAATTTGTCACTTTTGGACATGAATTCTATTGTATAATTTTATTTTCTTAACAATTGGTCATCGTTTCTAAAGACTGAAGTTGGAAAATGCAGTTTGGGCTGATTCTGCATCATTCTTTAATAATTTTGAAGTAGATTCTTTATTGTTGTTGGAGTGTCTAGGTTTAATCCTTAGAAAAGGGCTACTGTCAGATTCATCAAGGATGCAAACATGATGGGCATTGATTTGATAGATCTATTTAGTTATTCAAAACAGAATTACTAAAAAAAATAAGCAAACATACTTTTCTCATTGCCCTCTTGTCTCACATTATATAACAATGTAGTGAAGCATATATCAAAACAAGCGTTTCTGGTTTAAGTGTATTGTAGAATTCCCAAGGTGGAATGAGAGTTTTGTTAGTATTAACAACATCCAATTGAACAAGTTTATTATGTATGAAGTTGAAATATTCACCTTCAAAATCTTTATTTAAATGTGAATCGTAAAATATGCTGCGCTTAACTTTTGGTACTTTATATATGTTAAATCTGCACAAATAAATAAAGCTTGACATACTCGTTGGAGGTACTGCTGTCATTTCAGCTATACTCAATGATACATTACTATCAGTACTAAAGTCCAAAAGCATCCTTTTTGTTAGCTGCTTATGATTACAACCTTTATTTGGATTTTGTTAAACTGTTAGCTGAGATACAAGAACAGCAAAGATATATATACAGGCAATATGTGGACAATTATATGATTTTTTATGCTGTCTTCATTGCCAGTAAAATTTCTAATTCAATCTCGAACTGTGACAACTTATGAGATACAATTATAAGATTTATGGAATTTTGTATAGGCAACCTAACTTGTCTTCATATGTTTTCTTCATATTTGTCTGATTCACAGATTGCATTTAAACTTCCTATTTGATTATAGAATAATCATTGTAAAAGCTCAGTTGCTTCTGTCAGTACATAAATAACAAGTATGTCCTTTGCTTTTGAACTATTGTCAAGTTGCCAGAACTGATTGATATTATATTACTTAAATTAGATTCACAATGGAATACTTACTATTTTACCAGGACGACCAGCATAATAGTTTCTCTTAGCTGTTATAATTGACCCAGCTTCGGATGGTGCAATCTCTTCAAAGATGTTAATCATAAATTTAGCATCTTCATTGTCTTTGTACATATAATTTCCTGACCATTGTTCAGTTGTGCATTGGAAGTCTTTATTGTATTCTGCTGTAGCAAGTGCCATGAAGGACATTTTGACCATCTCTGTTGCCAGAATAGAATATAGGCCAGACTCAACCTGTGCTTAAGCAAATTTAATAGAGAGCGACATTTAATACAGAGTTGTCACTGAAAGTGGGTCGGTACATCAAACGTCAAATCGCTTTTTTAAATATAATCCATGATATTGTCTTAGCATCATTCTTAAAAATCAAGAGAATTCTTTTATAAAAAGCACATATGAATCTTTTACAATGATATCTATATGTTTTAGTTGTTGAGTCAGAGTGTCTTATACTTTCTTTTTTTTAGAAAAATTTCTGGTTATAGTTGAGTAGTGCTGTGTTTATGTAAAATATTATTATTTTTATTTCCAATGCTCACAACATTTTCTTGTAATTGATCAAGAATTTCACTCAATTTTGCATCATCTGATTTGTCTATCTCATCAATATATTAAACACTGTTGTTTTGTAGTGCATTAGTTCTATTTTTATTACATAGATCAGTTGTATTGTCATTTAATAATTTTAAACAGGCCTTTTCATATCTCACATCTTTTGATAAAAGACAGGTAACTTTTTTAGGAGAGAAAGGACATAAAATCAAAATATTGGACAATAATGAGGCTTTCAATAACATCACATATGGTACTTCAGTTCCATGACAGAATTCTAGGTTGACAATGATTTGTTTTATTGTTAGGTCTTGAGCATGATATGCTATCATTATAGAACCAGGTAGAATAGAAACTTGTGTTTGATGAATAGCTTGTGCAATATACATATATGGATTTGTGAATTTTAATTTGATTGTGTCAGACAAAATTAGATAATGGTGAAGAGGCAAATTCAACATTGTTGAAGGGTTAGCGTCAGATATATCAACAATACATGATTGTAATATTCTGTAGTTGTCTTTATTTATAGTGTATCTAATTTCACATACAATCTCTCAGCTTTTATTGACAATACCACCAGGCACATCAAAATTTTGGACAATCAATATGGGCATACTAATAACAAGAGAAATTTTTTCTAAGCATTGTCATGTTTATCCAGAATGCAGTTGATGCAAATAGTTTTGTAAATCGCTCTGAATAAATAGAACAGAGTAGTTTGATTGCTTTTGTTGAATATTCAATGCATAGTACTATTTCAAGTTCTGGCCAGATCATATCGCAAATTCTAATGCAAGTTTCTTGTTAAGTGCATCTTTTGTTGAATTCAAGGAAACAATGATTGATACAGATTTTCAGAAAGAATTATTTTCAATTTAAATGTTTTTTAACAAACAGCTGTTTAACAAATCAATATTAGAATAAGAACAGCAGCCTTCTTGCAAGCAGGACAAAAGTTCAACAAAACAAACATTTTTGGGACCTGCTTATCTATGTTGTTGTTTCAATATAACTACTGTTTTTACAGATAGCTATAATAGCTTGTCAAACATAATGTCTTGCTCTTTGGATATTTTACCATATTTTGCTGTATTAATATAACTATATAAGCATTTTTCAACAATTAGTAGCAACTGTGCAGAATCTCCTGCAAAAATAATACTAATATTTCTAAAAGTAGTAAATTGCCTTTTGCCATATACAAGGTTCTACTAATTTGACACAAGAACCAGCAATTCAGCATGAAAACTTCATCTATAAAGAGTATATCAATTCCATCCTACATTCTCATCAATTTACCAGTCGACTTTGATTTTATTGTGTCATTGAGCCCAATACACAATGCAGAATGCAACATTATATCTGCAATGTTTCTTGTAGCAATATCTATGTAAGAACAAATGTGAAATTGACATGATTTATTGCGAGAATAAAAGAAATCTTTTAGTGCATAAATTACTTATGTCTTTCTCATCCCTGCAGCACCATTCAATAACATTCTTACTGGTGCCCATGATGCATTTATTAAGTGTAAAGAATATTTTACTATAATTCAGAATACTCTTTCTTGCTTCCAATTGAGATTCCATCGCAATATAATGACTGCTAAATTTATATTTGACATTTTGTGTTTACTTGAAATTAAATTGTCAATATGAGATAAAGTGTTTGTAATAAGAGAAACAAACTTGACAGGTGTTTGAAGAGTTACTTCCATATCATTCATAATTATATGATTTTCTTCTATTGTTGAAGCTTAAGCAGACTTTTTTCATTGTTCTTTTCTGTAATCAAATTTTAAATGCTATTGAGCTTGTGTAGATGAAGGTCCTGTCATAAGTTCTTCATCTGGTTGTTTTTTCAAGAATGGTTTTTTAGGCAGCATTGCAAATAAATGAGACATTGCAAATAAACCTCTTTGTTGTGCATTTGATAGACAGAAAGAGATCTCTTTTGAGGCAACATCTACTTGATGTGACTGGCAATTTTCTAGTCTATCCAAATGTAGAAATAGTTTTTCGTCATTATCAATACTATTATGGTACAGCTTGTCATCCACAATGGTCTCATTTGATATTTCAAAAGATAAATATTGTGAAGTTCATAAATATTTATTTGTCCAATGATTGTTATAGCTATCTTTATATTTATGTAATATCTGCATATTATCTATGATCAGTTGATTCTTTTTAGATAAACAGCTGGTTGTTAATTGGCATTGAAAAGCATCAGCCCAATCTTTAAATAAATTGATTAAATCACAGATGAACCATCATAGGACAAAGAAAATTAACATCAAGCAATGAAAACATAGGCAAGAATAATCTTTATCATAACGTGGAATGCTAAGATCAATAGAAACAATGATATAACGTCAACTTGGATAGCAGACAACGTGGTAATATATTTGATTATCAGAATATGAACGTAACAATGAACAAGTTGAATGAGTTGTCTTTTTATTATATAATAAGTTGTCTGATTTAATGATCATACTTATGTTACAAGATGAAAGTATTTCATTCTCAGATTCATTAATTTTATTGGGCACCAAGGTTTGTCCTGACACTTAACTTTTATCAATCTAAGCAATAAAATCCTATAAACAGATAAATTTCAATTTGAGGTGTCTAAGACAATAATCGTCAATGATATCAGTTTTTACATGAATAACATGATCATTATTGAGTTCCAAATAGACTTTATTGTCCTGTGATATTCTTGGTGTCTCAAAGTTATTTTCAAAATTAGCAAAATTCCAAAATTCATGGCCTCATCAACATTACAATTCTATATAACATTATTATGTTTGTAATTTGATACATTTAATTAACAGGACCCTTTCAAGACATAGCATTCAGGACTAAGTTAGTGTTTATTAAAAATACCGTTTGAAAAGTAACTAATATAGATGACAATATTCATAGCTTATAATTTTCTTCTCAAATCCCAAGAGAAAACTACTCACTTGCTGCAAAGACATTTTTAGTAGTAAATTAAAGTGTGTGCACACTTCTATAATATTTTCTTGGCTCTAATTTCAACATCATTCAACGCAGGATCAAATGTCCCAATTTTTTGTATTCTATGTTCTAAAGCTACAAAAGCAACATGTAGTTTTAACTGTGATTTTGTGATATAATCAGTAATATAGTATAATATTGCTTTTGCTAATACTCCAGAGCCAATAAATTTTATATTCATGTTACAACACATTGTTTTAACAATGGTTTCATTAAAGTTATTGACCATACTATTTAAACAGCATAAATATATTTCACCAGTGACCAGGTCAAAGAAAGTGATAGGATTAAAATTGTTTATATTTAAATGAAATCTGCATTCATGATTATTTACTGAATGGCTATATTTATAACACATAAATCTGTATTTATAAATTTAGCAGCAACATATGACATTATGCAAATCTATCATTATATTGTCACTAGAATCGGTCGCTATATTATTAAGACTGCAAACACTACATGAATGAACTTGATTGAAAACAACATTGGGAGGAGGATCTGGTGCCTTAAAAACAGAAGATGAAATAATATTGTCAAGAAATTGAATGATTCTTTGTTTTAAAATATCACCTCCATCTCGCAATACTTGCTTTTTAATTTCATTTGAGTTAAGAGCACCTTTTGATCAAAGCAACATGTGGCAATGTATTGAACCATGTTCTTGTGCTTTGTTATAGCCATAATAACATCTTCGAGTTCATCTTCATTAGCAGAATCATATCACAACAGGCAATTAATAAAGGCCTTCATATATGTATAAAAAAATTGCGTAGCAGAAACAGGATCTTTTGCAATTAACAATGATTGTTCTCAAAATTTAGGAACATTGTTAACAGACAATGCATCAACATTGATATCAGAATCTGTGAGGAATTTAACCACAGGATTGTATACATCAGCAGAGTTAATAGTAATGAAAAAACTTGGCATACTAAGATCTATTATTAATCCTCAAATTTCACTCCGCATATTTTGACATGCACTTGAAGAGTTAGGAACATGTCATATAATAACGTTAACCTGTTTCATTAATTGAAAAACGTGCTGTTCATCAGGAGTTTGTGAACTAATATGAGCATTATTGGCAACTTTTTTTGCTACTTGTTCTACAATGTTTGGCAAAAACATTGCAAATTTAGCAGTGACAATGCCAAAATTTTTCTTCTTCACTCTTAGACTGGTTTGCAATAAAATAGAATAACATTGCAAAATGTTAAATGCAGTAAATATAAAAGAGTGATGTTCTCTAAAACACTTGTCATAAAGTTGTAGTAAATACTGTACATGGGCTTTAAAAGAGATTGTAGCTTTTTGCTTTGAATTTTGTAGCCCACCTATACTAAATGAAAAAAGGGTAGGGTATAGCATAGGAAAAAGGTGCAGATTGCATATGTCTCTAGCTGATTTAATATAATGCAAGTAAAGGAAATACATGCTATAGTTCTAAACAATGTGCTGGACAGCAGCTGCACAGAGCTCATTGCTAGACACGTTACAATCAACATTAGCTATAACAATGTTCTCAAATGGGATTTCTGATAGCAAAGAATCAAGCATCTCATTAGGTGGCATAATATTGTTGTAGCATGATTGTAAATATTGCTGATTCTCTGAAGGAATGATATATTTGACATAAAACAGCAAGAACATCGAATTGTCCAAGTGCAAGAGGTGAGCTTCATTAATTTGGACAGATTGATACAGAGGATTATTTGCTTTTAACCAGACCAAAGTTGCATGAACTTTATCTGCCCTCACAATCAAAGGTGTTACATGTCTCTGCAACCATTCTAATGATGGTTTTCTGTGACCAATAAAAATAATACAAATCGGTGTAACAATATCAATAAGCAATAGAGGTAAAGAAGTTGCAATGATATCAGGGTCTTATGAAAATATAATAAAATGACCTCTCAGTGCTGTTTGTTTTTTGAACATACTATCATATAAATTGTTTTCTTATAACTGAATGATCTAAGCCTTTGCTCTGTTTATGTCATGACCCCTCCCCTCTGAGTCCATTCTGGGACACCCCCTAAACTCCATCTGGGACCCTTTCTCTGACCCTACAAACACACCCTGCCATTATGACTACCAACACTGCCATCACACATATCAAAGGCTGCTATCACTTGGCACCCCCAGCAATCCTGCATTATGGACTCCAGGATCAACCGCTATTAAACCACAATCAATAATCAGATCATGCTACCTGCTTCTGGGCCATTACATTATGAGTCCCTCTGCACCAATTGATTGTGCACCTCACACACGTAATCCTGGTATACAGTTCCCCTTCCACTACTCAATGCCTTCCGGAACTTATTCCAGACACCCTGGAACTCCAGAGATCTGGACCCAGCTCCGTAGTACTTATAGCATAGTTTCTCATTGTATTCACTAGTCTTGATATCAACTTGGATTGTTGCGTGCCCTTTGCTTGACTGATATGCACTGACTGGCATGCTTTTGACTAGCACACTTAAATAACCACGTGCTCTGAGTTTGATATGCACTTCATGACTTAAAGTTTATTAACCCGGTCTCATCTTAGAACCCCTGGTTCTCGACTCAACTCCTGCTTAACCCACAACCTCTAACCCCAAATTCCCGAATCAAGTCCCCTTTTCTAAGAGAACCCCCTGTCTGCATCTTGAACCCTGGAGTTTCAGACACCTGAGTATCCATAGATCAAGTCTACCTTGTAAGGACATTGCTTTCCTGGAAAGCCCCCAACTCAGCGGAACCTAACAGTTTAGACTAATTATTGACTCTTTAATGTAGGTCAAATTCTTCAAAACATCTGAAATCTCACCCAGATAAAGATCATTTACAAGGGCAAATTTCAGAAAATGCAATTTACAAAGAAACTTCAAGCATGTGGAACACAAACAAAGGCTTACATTGAGGTCAGAATGTTCAATTATTCTATTAGGATCGAGTAAAACATTTTCAAACCGCTTCTGTAACAACAGAGACAAAGTGGTATAGCAATTTCTAAAGTCTTTTACTACAGGCAATTTGTCAGATGACATAATATCATTTGTTTCATTGAAACAGGTGCCAAACTTATAGTCATCTGGAACAAATAAATGAGAATGAGAATTTTCAACAGCAGCATCAACTGAAATGGCCCATTCATAGGTAAAAAATTTGAGAATATTGAGATTCAAGAAGTCACATGAGACAGCAATGGTTTTAACTACTAGAATATTGGATGTACAAGATGCACAAGTAAGCCACCAGAGAGTGTCACTAGATGTTGTTTGTTTAAATAGATTAGCTAAGTAGGCTTTTTGGGACTATGATATTGTTGGGGGCCAATCTTTTTTAGCTTTGATCAAATATGTATTCCAAGCAATTGAATCTGATGATGGAACAACATTAGATGCAGACTGTTTACACAAGGGCAGACAATGTTTGATGATACATTTGTGTAAGACTTGTAAAGAATCCTGCAAAGTGTGATCTACATTCAAAATATTAAGAAATAGCCATGCACATTGCATGGTTAAATAGGCGCAAAACTCACAAATAATAAACAATTGAATGTAATCAACAGATAACACAGAAGAATCTGAAGACACCTTGTAATACAACGCACAACAGGTGGAATTTTTTAACTGGATACAATTGTCTTGAAAGATATGAACAACAATGTCTTGAAGAATAATGTTACTATTGCCTGCCACAGAAAGGCCATGAGCAGCGGCTACGTAAAGTGAATTGAGACATGAAATATGATATGTTGTGGTAAGAAAGAAAAAGATGGAAATATCATTGTAGTTATAAAGTTTTTTCAAAAAATTGACAAGCAACTCTCAACTGTGAGGAAGAAGGCCAAGAGCTTTGCAAATGGAACAAATTTCAACAATAGATGTAGTTTTACATGTTGCTCAAACACATAGAGACATCACAACGGTACATGTCATACGTTGTACAGGAGCCCGCTTTGTGCCGTACCATATGTGTCCAGTGGAGTCCGCTACACTAGAGCGGAGCAGTCCCCACAGTGCTGTAGAATACAGAGCCGCAGACATGTCACAATGTGCTGTATGACACGGTCCAGTGGATCAATAAAAGGTGGGCACACACATGCACATGCAGGCCCAGCGGATGCCAGCGGATACTAGCAGACGTCAATGTGTGTCAGTGGCCGCCAGCGGGCATCAGCACACGAGTAAAAACCTTCTCCATTGGCGGACTTCATGGCATGAATAAACCCTCCTCGAGGTTTCCCACTTCCCTCCCCTCTTCATTCCTCCCCACAATAACTCGAGGCTGCACGTCTCCCCTTCCATTCTTTTCCCACCCCTGATGCCAGCATACATCCACGAAAGGGCCCTGAAAATCTATGCAGGCCTACGCAAGCCACCAGCGGACATTCACGCAGACATATGTCGACGGACTCAAACCTACGCAGGCCCTCCCAGGCCTGTGCAGGGCACTAGCGGACATTCACAGAGGCCTACGCAGGTCCACGGAGTCTGGTTGGACCAAGGAAAAAAGTAACTTTGTCTTGCCCGCCATATGCCTGTGGGGGGAATCGAACCCCCGGCCTTGGGAAAGCCTCCAGCAACGGAACACACATTTAACCGTT
>QGOA01018937.1:0-12085 GCA_003313075.1 Termitomyces sp. MG16
TGGATAAGTCTTGCCATAGAGCGCCCGCGCTAGGGCTGCTCTGTTACCCAAGGCTGGTCGCTAGAGTCTTTGGTGTGTCAAGTGTTGGTCGGCCTATAATGTCCCTTGATGCGCTCAGTCCGAGTAGAAGCCTATCACCGGAACCCTGAGACCCGGCCCCGTAGTACTTATAGTGTAGCTCCCTGTTGTATTCGGTAGTCTTGATATTACATACTTTGCATAACTGTTACTTGGATATTGCGTGCCCTCTTGTTTGACTGGTACGCCTCGTTTGGTACGCTTCGACTGGCACGCCTTAGTATTCGCGTGCTCTAAGCTTTGGTACGCACTTCGCGACTCTTAACTTACTAACTTGGTCTCGTCTTAGAACCTCCGGTTCACGACTCGACCCCCTCTAACTCCCAGCCACTCTCACCCAAAACCCCCGGACTCTAGTCCCCTCTCCCGGGATTACCCCTGTCCTCGTCTTGAACCCCGGAGTCCTAACCCCGGAGTTCCAGACACCCGAGTATCCGTAGATCAAGTCCGCATCGTAAGGGCGTCGCTTTCCTGGAAAGCCCCCGATTCAGCGGAACCTGACAAACTTCAACTACGAATCATTGGCGATTATGACTATGGGTGGAGAACCCATTCTGTATCTCCACCACTTTCTCCTGCATAGTTTCGTATTTCGTGTAAAGGCAAAGGAAAGTAAAATCCAGAGCAGTCATCCATGCGCCGATGCATTTTCGGGCACATACCTTTGCAACCACAAACATGTTCTCGATACTCAGTCCATTCTGCAAGATTTGCAGACGTCGTATATCCTCTATGTTGATACTTCATCAAATTTAGAGCTGTGTGGTGTGCAGACCAACCAGGGGCTGTAATGCAAGAGAGGTTGATGAGGTTTCGATGTGCAAACGTTAGATCTGGATAGGCACAATAAATCCCGGTGCTTGACATGTAATTCATTGTCACGGTAGAATGAGACGCGAATATTGGGTTGAAGATATTCTCCGTGTCAGTGATTATCACTTTCAGATATCGTAATCCATCAGACATCACCACAACGGTATGAACGTCGTTTAGGCCCGAAAGCCCCGATGTGCTCGGACCCGCAGCTATCTTCATGTCGTATGTCGTTCCGAATGAATGTATAATTTGTGGCGCTGCAGAGGCTGAGACAACGATGTCCAGGTTCGTAGGCAGTTCGATGCACGGATTCAGGAATGCCAACACAGTCGAACCAATCACCGCTGCATGACTTTCTTGCAGCGTGCTAAGTACATGCTCCAGGTCGTATCCCATTCCACTAAACACCTTGTATAAGGTAAACAAGAAATAAGAGCACACATGCTCTCGCATAATTGGGTGCACCATCCCGACATTGGAGAGATCGCATAAATTCAAGTTCTGGAACACCACATGTTGGATGTCAATTGGAAGAAGAAAGAGGATGGACACCGAGGTGGCTAATTGCCTTTTCTTTTACAACTGGTCTCTAAAGAGGACATTGACAATACTCACAGTTGTTGCAATCCATGTCTGGAAAACCATTTTCAATTTTTTCGTTATAACAGGACACGTTGAAAATGCTCACCCTTTCCAGTTCGCATATGTGTTACAGGGACCAGGCTGCGTCTCCTATTTGTTGTAGTATCCCTTTAATACGATTAAGAGAAGTATTTATGGAAACCGGTATAAATAATACCATTTTTACCTCCTATCCATCATTTGCTCAATGTAGATTCACATTCCTCGTATTCACTGGTGGTGTCACCAGACAGATGTCACTCCTATTCGTAGTTTATAAAACGATGGACAATTTGTTTAACGTTACCTTTCCTTCGGCACTTGTCATGGCCGACGAGATCACAGACATCACCGTTGATACCGACCTGATCCATCTCGTCCCATTGTCATTTGAAGATGGAAATTTAATTTTGATCGTTGAAAATGTCCAATGCTTCCGTGTCCATGTCTCCGTTCTTAAAATGGCGTCTTCGTTCTTTGAAATGCTATCATTGAAACCTGCTCTTGAAGGCGAAATGGCCACATTTGAAATCACCAGTCATACCATACTGGAGGTTGATTGTCTTTTACGAGCCATTTATGGCATGGATGGGTGAGTTCTCATGCATATAAAATATGCAAATTAATTTAAAATATGACAAAATAGGCCTTTTTATACTATGACACCTCTTACTGCAATGAAATTGAATACTCTACTGTACATGTCACACAAATTTCAATGCGGAATATTATTCACCAACTTGGCTCGAAGACTCCTGATGGCATATCCGCAGTCTGTGGAACTGTGGGACGACGCATCATATATCACCGATAACGCATTAGGATTCATGCGTGAGAAGGGAATAGAATTTTTATTGCTACCGACGGTGATTGCGTGTAACCTGCGTCGATGCCTGCCAATCATTTACTATCTTATTTGCCATCGATATACACCGGTAATTATTTGGGCTTTTGACATTTGTCCTTTCTGACTTGGTTCAGAATCAAGTGCGAAGACTGCTTGTCCGGAATGAAGGAAAGCTACGCCTATCAGAAATGGATCAGGCAATGTGTCTAGTTGCATGCGAGGCCCTTTTTCTTTTGCAAAAGGAGTTCACATGGCGATGGCTTGATGAACCACCCCCGGCGAAATGTATGACACCACTCTCCTGCGAAACAGGACGAGACATTATTCGCGTTCGCATTCTCGGAAACTCATGTCAAGATCGCTTTACACAAGTAGAAGCGCTCACAGGTTGAAAACCCTTTTGGGATCAATTGCTTTGCATTAAGTGTGGGATCTGGAGTCGTGCTGCCCATTGAATTGGTCGACGACATGTCTGGAATTCTTTACCAAATCTCTTTGGGTTACCGGATTGGAGCATCTTGTAAATTTCTATTTAAATCATCATTTTTCTATGCTGCTACGAAAAACAAACATGCGGACAAAAACCGCATGCTTATAATCACATATTTTCCGTACTTTTTTTTTAAACATTGCACCTCCTGTTGTAAGTACATTTCATATTGAAAGTCTGTCTATTGTGTGAATACAAAGTGTATATGATGAAAACACTGTATATCCAACACATGCAGGCGACGTTCATTGTGCACGGTTCCCAGGAAACCTACACAATCGAGGATAAAGGAATCGTCAACCATTCGTGTTTGGCAATTTTGTTGTCACGCCTCTACAAAAATAGTTGGTACGCGAAAGATATCGAATCTAGTCGGTAAGACCCTGTATAATGACAGTCCTATTATTGTTGTCGATGTCGTTAACACGTACATTCAGCACGTAATGCAGGCGAGTGTCTCCAAGGGGAATGGCTTTAGAGGTTCCATCAATGAACTATTGGATTTGTCAACCTTCTTATTTGTGTGGCGCAACCAAGACCACCAGCACTTTCTTGTTATCACAGCTTGCAATCCCTCTCCACGTCGCGTATATCACAGTCCTTGGCCATGTATGTTTTATGCCGTCATCATTATCAACAAGTTCATGTATGGCTAAACAGAACAAGAATGACGTGACGTTGCCTACCATTTGACCGCACATCTGCGCATCAGTGCTGTCTATTGGGGCCTGACAGGATGAGTAGTACATGGTTGTCAACGTATCCATTATATATCTATTTTACACACTTGCAAGCATTAAAGCACGTGACGTACCGGTGCACCGACACTTAATTTTGATATCTATTAAGATAATGTCGGAAGGGCGCCCTGCGGCTGCACAGCCCACTACCGGACTTCACGGTATCGTATCAAGAAGTAATAGAATTTGGCAAAATAAGAATTAATAAATCCTGGTAAAATACTACAGAATGCTCCAATCCGGCAACCCAAACAGACCAGGTAATGAATTCCAGACGTGGCGTCGCCCAACTCGATGTGCAGCCCGACTCCAAATACCACATTCGACACATAATAGTTGATCCCAAAAGGGTTTCCATCCAGTGAGTGCCTCCGGTTTCGCAACGCGATCTTGACACGAATTTTCCAGTACTCGAACACGAATGATATCTCGACCTGTTCCGCATGCAATCGGTGTTGCACATTCAGTGGGGGGTTGTCCGTCGAGCCATTGCCACGTGAATTTTTTTTGCAAAACAAAGAGCATTTCACGTGCAACTAGACACATCGTTTGATCTATTTTCGACAGGCGTAGGTCTCCTTTGGTTCGTGCTAGTAGTTTTGTTATTTGGTTCTATCACATGTCAGAGAGAAAAGAAGACAGTTAAGCAGGAACCTACCGGTAAATATTGATGGCAAATCAGATAGTAAAGAATTGGTAGGCACCTTTGCAAGTTGCACGCAGTTACTGTAGGCAGTAGCATAATCTCTATTCCTTTTTCGCGCATGAATCCTAATGCGTTATCTGCAAGACATTGCGCGTCGTCCTACAATTCCACGGACCAGGGATATGCCATTAGAAGTCTCCTGACCAAGTTGGTGTGTAGTATTCTGCATTGAAATTCGTGTGACATCGACAGTAATGCGTTAAAGTTCTTTGTGTTAAGGGGTCGTATACTGTAGAATGGGCTGTTTGATAATGTTAGCATTAATTGTATATCTCTTGGGTGAAGACTTGCCCATCCAAACCGTAAATTGCACGGAGAAGACAGTCAACGTCCACCTTGTTACGATTGGTAATTTCGAATCTCGCCATTTGACCATTCATAGGGATTTTAAGTGACAAGCTTTCAAAGAACATAGATGCCTTTGTAAGCACAGAAAGATGGACACGGAAACTTTCACGACCTTCAACGATCAACAATAAATTTCCGTCCTCGAATGACACAGGCGATAGGGGCTGTGTATCGTCAGGTACAGCAATATTTATAATTTTGTCGGCCATCAGGATCAGTGAAGGAAAAGGAGACGGTGTGTGTGTTCACATAATGGTCACTTTTATAAGTATTGAATAGGAGATGTTTCTGTGAGGAAGTTTCAAAGGTACGTACTATAAACGCTCCTATTGGTTTATTTTTCACCTCGATCTAACGAAGACGAAAATAGAAAAAGACAATAAAGTTTTTAAAGTGCTTCTTATGATTTTCTTAACCAGCATTCGACATTGCAAACGAGTTTGTGTCCTAGGGAAGGAATCTGAGAGCGTCATAACCGACTGCAATAACGTGCTGTTTGCTATTGAATTCTTTTTGTTTTTATTTTCGCATGTCTCCCCCTGCTTCACCGTCCAGTGATCTACGTTGTTCCTGCTGCACTTTACCAACCACACCAAGTGGTCTCGCGGCAAAGTTCTAGAAGAGAAACTATACCGAGTTAGCGCTTCAACTCCTGCCTGCCCAGTCAAGACACTTTACAACAGAGCCCCTGACTGTTGTTGTCAGATCGCCTCCATCTCTCGCAACGTTGTCTTAGGATAACTTTGTATAATTTGTCGGAACCAATCGTGAGGCCCTCACATGGGATTTAGCGTTGATACAAAATTGTTAAGCACTTATACATTTACACAATCTACCGCGGACATTCTAAAACTCAACATTGTCCAATTCCCGAAGTGAATTCCAAGTCTGCAATCCAAATAAATTCGGGAGTGATTCCCAGACATGTCTGCGGTTTGTGCGATGGTGTATACGACCCCAATTGCTACACTCCGAACATAGTAATTGATCCCAAAAGCATTTCCATTTGGTCAGTGCTTCAACGTGACAGAGTCGATCCATACACGCATTCCCAAGAACCTCAGAACAAATTGTATCTTGACCGGTTTGACAAGTAACGGGGGTCAGGCAGTCTTCTGGTCCAGAACTGTTAAACCACTGCCATGTCAGTCTTTTTTGCATCCCGAACAATGCATTTCTTCCAATTATGCATTTCATCTGATCTTCCAATGTCAACCTGACACATTCATTTGTTTCGTACATAATGCCTTCTTTAATTTGTTTCTAATGACATTAGCAGACGTTTCATAAAAGTTCAAACACTTACTTCTGTGTACCGATGGCAGATGAGGTAGTACATAGCTGGTCGACACAAGTGTAAATTACATGTTGTTATTGCTTCGAGCATCAACATTTCAATTCCCATTTTTCGGTCGACCCCTAATAGACTGTCTGCAATGTCCTGGTATTCATCCCAAAGCTGCAAAGAAGAAGGGAACATTCTCCAGATCCTTTTGACCACAGTTTGGAAAATCATTGTACAATGATATTTGTGGGACATGCGTAATAATGCGGTTACCATCTGAGGTGGAAGTGGTGCGTAATCGATGCAATGCCTGTTTTATCTTCATTGACATTGATTAGTGCAAAAGGAAGTATGATCATTTACCCCTCAATATTATAGATCGTGCCTAGTAAGCATTGAATGTCTGCAACACTGACTTTTGACAAATCTAGTGTTGGTGTTTCATTCATCGTATCAGGTTGATGCAAAACTTGTGTGAAGTAGGTTGAGGCTTGAGCAAGAATCGAAACATGTAGACGATAAACAATGGTGTCAGAAGCCTTGACAAGTACATTCCCATCAGTGAACAAAAAGCGCAAAACGATTTTGGTTATGGTGTCTGCGGTTGTTGCAGAAGGTACGGTTTCAGTCATAGTGTCTTCAGATGTGACAGGCGGTGAGGTCGTTTTTGACCTCCTTTTCAGATTTATGACTATCAAAGTTTCATGTCTCCTATATAAACAGCACAGATTATGAACCACCATGATGCAATGAATTTTGAATATCCTGCAAATGCATGTCGGTCCCGCGATGGTGAGTTCAGAACGTTGACACAGTTTGACAGACCTACTTAACATTTGTATAGTACAGACAATTTCCAGGCCTTCAATCTATTGTACTCTCAGTTCAGACATTCATGGTTTAATCTTTCAGCAGTTAAATCTTTACGACCTCGCAGTTTTGCTGAAAACTAATTCAATATTGCGGCGAGAAGCACGGCAGCATCTGGCACGTATTATGGCTGTGATGTTTTGTTCCTTAGGATTCGATGTCTCACACGTTTTAAACGCTTTGGATGACGTCGGAGGGGTCGTATTTGGATCTGTCGTTCTATCGCTACTCAATGGGTGTGACATTAAACCCCAGAGCCTCGATGTCATTGTCCCTGTCGGTTGTGCCGATCGATTCATCAAGAATGTTGCGGAATCCTATTCTCTGACCGTTAATTCCCAAATACGTACCTCCTTGCTGTCTTTACCTGGTGTCCGGAATGTCGTTGTTTTCTCAGGTACACGAACACTCCTTACCGTCTTGATAACTCGTTCAGAGGAGGTTTTAAGACCTTTATTCTCTTCACACTCCTCGGCCGCAATGAATTATCTTTTGAAGAGAGAAATTTACTGTGCTTATCCAGACTTGACGTTTCGGTATCGAAATGTTCTCAATTCAATAGCGGTTCAATCGCCTATGTGGAACGCCATCAAATTCGCATCATGCCTTGTAAAATATGAGAGATGGGGCTATACCTGTTACGCAACACTTGTCAATTGGTCTGAATTCAATCATCACATATGCGGAGTCGACATCAATTGTCCGAAAACTCCGCAATGGTTAAGAGATGGTAGTGGGTTTTGGTTCTTGTTGTGTTTGGGTTCGGAGATTGTCCTCAATTTCAACAATGGATATGGAGGGTTTATTGAGTGGCAGTTAAACGACACTCATGGTTGATATTATACAAACAGAGTTGGTTTTTCAACAAAATTGCAATTTTCGCAGTAATAGGAAACATTGGTGAACTGTAACACGTAATCATGTACGATTATCAGTAGCCATGGAAGTCCTGTTGAAGCAGTTGACTTATAAAGCCAAGGATATCATTGACTATTTTGTGATCGTTGAAAACCTTTCAGGTCAAATCCTGTACTCTCTGCTACAATGAGGACCTGAAACATTGTATCAAGTCACTGCCAAATACATCACAGGACAACAAGTCTACTTGCCCAAGAAGCGGCTGGCAACGCCATTCACGCCGGCAAAAGTAGTCTTGATCTTGCTCCCTCGTCTCTGTGAGTACTCATTGCATGCATAGGTTACTTTGCAAAAGCTGCACTCAGTTGTGCCAAAGCATCTTCATGAAAAGAGTACATCGAAAGCTTTATTCTATGTTATTTGTATCGTTGCCTGCACTGTTATCCTATACAAGTTTGGTTGGCTTATTGACCCATGTGTTCTGTCTCTCCGACACCATCAGCCTCCTCCCAGCCCCAGCATCCAGTTGCTACAAAGAACGATGGGCGTGGCAGCTTGCTGGAGGTCCAGATGGAGAGGTACGTAACTCTAGCTTGCTTAGTACACTTCCCACGATGCTCAATGGAATGATCTGCCACATTGCATTGTAGCGTGCACATTGCCGTCAAGGAGATGGTCTCGCTCTTGTTGATGCGGGACGCGGGCGTGGAATCGATGGTTCTCAAGGGGGACATGAACCTCCACATCTCAGATGTGGCTCTTGCGCATTTGCAAATCGCACTATCTTCGCCTTCGACGGATTTCGGTGGAAACAGCTTGCAATTCAAGCAACACCCTAATGTTGCCAGGTTGACACCGGGTCAGGAACGAGTCATTGCGCTCAAAGACCCCTCACGGCCCTTCCCGGTTGGCCAGAGCTTAGCTGTGCTCAAGTGGAGATACGCTGGCATAGACGAGAGCAACGTCCCTCTGTCCAGTAAGCTCTATCATATAGTCTAACCCGTCACTTTTTCTCTCCTCGCTGACTGGATGCATATAGTCAATTGCTGGCCCTCGCCTTCGAATGACGGCACTTGTGAGGTCAACATCGAGTATGAGCTAGAGAACGAAAACATCACGCTCTACGACGTCGTCATCTCCATACCTCTATCTTAAGTCCGTTAAATGCCCCTCTCTAATTCCAAGCTTACCACCTCACCCCCCAAAATTTTAATCATAGGACAGGCTCGTACCCCACCATGTAGTCACACACGGAAAAATGGTCCTTCGACCCAGGCTCACATTCCCTCGCATCGTCCGTCACTCGTGTATCCGCGGCAGACGTCACGCGCTCGCGCTTGATGATTTTCATTGTCGGCGGAGATGACGCATGAGCGTTTTACCCGGTTCAGGTGACATTCGTGGGCCAGGGAAGCCTTGCTGGCGTCAGCGTCGCGTCTGTGAGTAAGTTTGGAGGTGAGAATGTCCCGGTGTTCTGTGGTCTTTGGGCACTTTATTGGCACTGGCAGGGCATTGTTCTGTTGGGCTGGTGGTGCATGGCGCATTAGGCTTGCCACAGTTGTCTCTCGAACTACTATTGGTTTAACCACATTGTAGGCTACAGCCTTCATATCGTATGCTTAACAAGTTTGACCGTTGTCATAGTTCATCCTCGTTCCTTACTACGCATGGAGGTCTAGTCATCATGCTCACCACAAGGTGACTATGTCTTTGGAGCGCGATGAAAACCTTGTCCCTCTCACTCGTTCCGAGTACGGCTTGCCTTTGGAGAATTTCGCCAAGATCGATGATTACCACGAGATGTTTCGGCAATGATGATAGTTCATTCGTTGAAGCCTGTTCTATCTTTAAATTAAATTTGATCGTAAAATGAGCAAAAAACACCGTAGTCTACATTTAAAAGCAGAAAAAGGTAAATATCCCCTATGTTGTAGTGCACTATGTGGATTTGAATAGAAATATGCAAATGTCATATAAAGGCTTACATTGAAATACTGTAAGTAAAAATGCGACAAAGGTGAAATGTCAATCTTCCTCCATTTTCTCATCCATTTCTTTCTTCTTCAATTTCATCAATTTCTTTGAAGAGGATTTCTTCGGTAATGCCACATTATTTAAATTTCCGAGATCGTTGTTATCATTCATTGTAGCGATATTTTGTGAGGTGTCGGTAGTGCTTGGCCCGGCTGGAGGCGTGCTAGACATGCTCGTGGACAAAACTTTAACTCGCTTTCGCAAGCTGAAATTCGTGAAAGCAGTATTTGCCGACCCTGTATTTTTTTATCCACCAGTCTCTCATTTTCTGGGCGAGTCGGTTTAATCCTCGGGAAAGGGGCCGCGTCAGATTTGCTAAGAATTTGAACTCGATGGGCGTTAATTTGATAGACCTGAAACAATGTCAATTTGAGTCGTGATGGATTGAAAAAAAGATACCTTTCTCATCGTACCCTTATCCCGCATAATGTAACAATGAAGTGAGATGCAGATCAAAACTAGCGTACCCGGTTTAAGTGCGTCATACAATTTCCATGGTGGGATTAGATCTCTGTCCGCATTAACAACATCCAACTGAACGAGTTTATTTTGCACGAGATTGAAATATTCTCCTCCAAAGTCCAAGTTTAAACGTGGGTCATAAAACACGCCCTGCATAACTTTAGGTACTGTTCACATGTTAGATGTATACAGCTAAACGTTTATCGACTTACCAGTGGGAGGTATGGAGGTTTTATCAGGACTGCTGGGCGAAACGTCATCGTTACAAGTGAAGTCTGATAACGTGCGTTTGGTCAAACGTTTATTATTGCAGCCTTTATTTGGATTCTGTGACAATGAGAGCCAAGCATGCTGTAGAAGCAAAAACTTACTCCGTATTTGGGCAACATATGGATAATTATGTGATCTTTTACGGTATCCTCGTCTCCTGTCGCATTTCTAATCCAATCACGAACAGTAACGTTCTATAATATACACGTTAGGAGCGTTGGCGAATATATTGCCAAACTTACCTGGCCTCGAGTCGTTTCTTCATACTCATTGGCTTCGTGAATTGCGTTCAAGCCCCCAATCTGGTTATAGAACAAGCGCTGTAGAAGGTCCGGTCCATTTGTGGGTAAACGCAAGACGAGTACATCTTTTGCTTTAGAAGAGTCGTCCAGTTGTCTGAACTGTTAAAGTTATGTAAAGAGTGTCGTTTATAAAAAAACAACATACTTACTGTCTCCCCTGAACGTCCTCTATAATGATTTCCTTTTGCAGACACAATCAAACCCGCTGCAAAAGGAGCAATCTCTCCAAATACGTTGCTCATAAATTCTGCACCTTCAAGATCTTTGTACGTATAGTTACCAGACCACTGTTCCATTGTTCGTTTGAAATCTTTACTATATTCAGCTGTTGCGAGCACAGCAGTACCCATGTCGACCATTTCTGTTGCAAGTGCAGTGTACAGACCAGATTCAATCCGGTCACGAGCTAAATGACTCGAGATAGACATGCGAGAAGCAGGAATGGAGAAGAAAGACTGTAATGGTGTGGATATCAAGTTGGAAGAGGTAACTTATATATGCTGGTGTCCTGTCTTGGCTTTAACTCCTAAAACCAATATCGAAATCGTAATCCAAATTAGATGAACAATTATATTTTTACAATGAGATGTTTAAATTTTGGGCAGTAGACAATCTACAATCTCCTTTTCTTAGTCAACACCAAATGGGAATGTGAATAGGTGCGTTTCATTCCGTGAGACAGAAATGTTTGAGATTCAATAGGGCGTGGTAAACGGTGGTCATTGTTACGATTTTCACATTCATTCTGCCAGTTTGTTATGTTGGTTTGTATACGTTCAATGACAGTGCTCATTTCTTCAACGTTAGAGGCATACAGACCATCCACCGGGTTGTCTGTGTTTGAAGAGTCACATTCACTGCTATATTGAGAAATGGTAGCTTCATTCAATAGTTCTAACCGAATTTTCTCCTGACGTGCATCCTCTGATAACGAACACATTACTTTTTTAGGAGTAAATGGACGCAAAATCAATATGCCTGACAAAGAGGAGGCCCTAGATAACATTACATAAGGTGCTTCAGTCCCCCGACATGATTCTAAATCAACAATTATGTGGTTCATGGTTTGGCCTTGTGCACGATGGGCTGTCATAGCAAATGCAGGAAGGATAGGTACTTGCATACGATGTATTGCTCGTGAATTGTGAGAATAATGATTTTTGAATTTTATTTTTATTGTATCTGGCAAAATTGGATAATAACGTGGTGGCAAAGACGACATAGTTGTTGGATCTGCATCAGGAATTTCAACAATACATGATTGTAGGATCCGTTGACCCTTTCCATCTATAGTATATCGGATGCCACGTACGAAACCACGACTTCCATTGACAATACCCCCAGGCACATCGAAATTT
>QGOA01019092.1:0-24119 GCA_003313075.1 Termitomyces sp. MG16
AAAGGCGGAGAAGAGGTCCGCGCAGAGTATCGCGACATTGCGATGTTAAGACGATGGCAAAGAGTGTGAGTGGTCCAAACAAGAAGTTTCTTGCAACGTATTAAAAGCTACGCCTCTGCCCGCCGAACAAGGCATGTGCAAATATCAGATTTGAAGATGAGGAGAAACTGTTACAGGTATCGGTACTCTGCAGTATCCGTCTATATCCCGTGTATGAGTTGTTTTGACTCTCATTGACCAGTCTTCAACGTGTATCTGCACGACATCTGGAGATCCAGACCTAATTCGGGAAGTTGCATGATAGATTCTGGACCTTGATTTGAGTAAGTCAAAGGCACACGGGCCACTGTCGAGAAGGGATGAGCAACTGGGCATAATAAGAAACATTTGATGATATTGTCAAGGCTGTGGAGGACTTAGTCTTTTTTCGATTCAAATCTGTCGCGATGATCTTACGGTGCAACGTTACGCAATATATAGGTCCCGTGTATGACCCTGAGTAGTGATGTCGGAGGGAGGACTGGGAACCAAATATTGTAAACCTATAATGTACATCGCCGCTGCCTGAATGGTGGGTATGATTTGCACTTCTACAATATAAAACTTACACGGGAGAGCACATGGCTCTGTACATGCGGCCATATCTGTTACGAAAACATGAAGAAATTGCAAAGAGAAAGAGGGAAATATTGCATTGCCACGGATGAAAATGACCCCTGCATGAATGCCTCGGACTGAACCTGAAGCCGTAGGAGCGATATATCAAAGTTCCACTTAAGGTAGTTTCTGTCACGAGTAGATTGACAAACACATACTTACTGCGGATCATAATTAGTAGGAAGGAGTTCCTGGGAGTTGTGTTCAGAGCACGTTCCAAATAAGCTCAACAAACGTTTGGGACGGGTCATCATCGTCGGAGAGGCAGTACAAGTTCATTCACTTTAGGTAAAGTCAGTCTCTAGGTAGAAAATTCTTTTGCATGGTAGTCGAGAGAAATACACTGCGAAAACTGCCTGACACTGCCTTGGAGCAATGAAGCTGACGGCAAAGTGCGCGCCACGCTGAGCAACTGCGGTGGACACAAGGAGCCCAATAATAGCGCGCTAATGTATGCAGACTATTTCAACCATTCAGCAGAAAATTTTTCAGTGATTTCCTCGCGTCTTCATGAGGGCGTCGGAAAATAGGCGTCTTGATGTCACAGCTATCAGTCCATTTGGTCAGGTCGGTCCCACTAACATCGGATCTATGATAACCCTACGCATAGATGATGTGAAGAAGCGAAGGCATTTGGGTTAGACATAACGGAGGCGGTGTTGTACAGCCTTGAATCCTAGTCAAGTTAGTGACTCGACCAAGCAACCCTGCCACAACTAAATTTAAACAATCGTTCCCACGCTGACAGTGGCAAATGGGGCGTTGGAAGGGGTTGGACTGACTGACAATCCCGTCATATGATCATGATTGATACCAACCCTGACAAAGTGATGCATAATTTGGTAGAATTACAGTATAGTGCAGGTCACTTAGAGACCGCAACTTTGTGACAGACGCCAAATCGGCCAGTGGAAATTTTTTTTTGTCAAGTTTTGAAACCAGGAACTTTGCAATTGATACTAGTGTATGTAGTATACATTAGATACAATATAATATCTTCCCTATCTTCCATGAAAAATGCTGTCTAAAAAGAAATATCTTCAAATTACTGCTTCCTGAGCATGTACAACAGCTCTGCAAGCAAGGCAAACACCTGGAAATGTCATGTATATTGTCCCTACAAATGCTTCTAACCTTCCTTGCTCATGTTAAGTGTCATCTAGCTTTCTGCTGCTCATATGCTACTAGCATTTCTCAAAGATCTTGTGCCTTTGTATTGTGGCAGCAGCAAGTGCCTGAACTAAGTTCAATGATTCTACCTGTAATTGGATTTTCATAATTGTAAGAGCAACCTCTGGAGGCTATGGCTCAGTCACACAGCTGGCAGAGGGAGATCCAAAGTATATATCAACAATATCATAATAACTACTCACCTGGCAGAGGGAGATTCAAAGAAAATAAGTCTAGAAATTCTCTTTGCCAGGTTTGATGCTTCTGAGGCCTCTGATGCATGAGAAACAATTGTACAAGACAACAAAACCTTAAAAAGTGTCTCCTGTGGTGCATTCTCTGTGGCAGGGAACTTTTGTGTATTGTCACTTGCCCTCCTGATAAACTCCAATCTATCTCTATCCTTCTGGACTTTATGATGCTTCACTCACCTGTGCTGGAGTTTTCTTTTCTTTTCAATGTTGTCAATGATGGTGAGGTAGCTGTTGATAGTGTCTTGTCTGACTTCAGGAGATACTCTGGACTCATTGGTGGTGTTAACAATAGATGTAACTGTAACTGGTCTTGATTTGCTGCCTTGGTGGAATGCCTCAAGGTGGGTCTTGAGGTGCTCAATGATAGACTATTCTGGGTCAGGCAGCCCTCCTGAGACAGGTTGTTCACTGACAAGTCCTCTGAATTGAAGCTTTTTAATTCCCCTTTCGGGCTCATTTCTGGCTGTGGGCTGGCAGGTGGACTGGCTTCTGAGTGTAGACCCAGACAACTCAGCAGGTTGTGAGATATGAGTATTCATTAAAATTTGAGGTTTACCAATAGATGCGTTAGTAGATGCATCTTGTAATAATATGAAATAAATGAATACAACACCCAACCTAATGCTCAGGTCATCTTTGATGAAACCCCCTTCAGACTGCACTGCTTACTTAAAGAGTGGTCATCAAGGTGAAACTCCCTTGGGGATAGGTATTACCTGTGCCCCCTCTCTAGTAGCTACATGTAATCACACCTATATAAACAATTGCACAAATGAAGGGCAAACTCTGGCAAACTCCAGCTTATGTAAGCAGTCTGTATGCAGCATTGAAGAGCCTACACTTGGCTGAATGATAGTTAAAGAACCAGAGCACCTCAAAAGCTGAAAGCAGTACTAATAGATAGTGTTGAAAGAATAGAAACAGTAAAGTGAGAGAATGATAGAAGAAATAAAAAAATGAATGAAAGGAGAGTGAAGAAATAAGAAGTGAAAGAGAGAGAAAATGAGAAGTCCTCTGACAATAATTGGCAACTTGCCTGGAGTTTCTAAAATGTAAATAACATTTACTGAAGCAGCTACCATATTTTTTCCCCTGATCTCCTATATGCTCAAATACTTTATGGCATACTAGAACATGTGATTGATCTACTGTCAAATGTGGCAGAAGTATCTGTACAGGTCATGACATTGTCAGGGGACTCCTCATTTCTTCCTTCCTTCACTCTTTATGTCTTCACTCTCCTTTCATTCATTCTCTTATTTCTTCTGACATTATTTCATTTTACTGTTTCCATTCTTTCAACACTATCTATTAGTACTATTCTGTCAAGAACTTTAGCTAAGTCTATTTCCAAAACCTGACATAATTCTGAAGTACCTACTCTTGTCGTCTGTCTCTAATATTCTCGTACCCTATTCAACTCCTAGGACAGCATTCTCCTTATTCTGTCTCATTCTGTCTCCTTATTTTATATTTAACTTAGACTGTCTTACTCATCATCTCCTTATTTTATTCTCCTTTTTTTTTTGTTCATCTATATAAACTTCATGTATTCATTACCAAAAATCAGGCAATCAACACAGTTGTTTCATCTCGCTCTCAGTGACTCTCAGTCTTTTCTCGGAACTTTGAAACTCTTATTGCTTATATCATCTTGACTTCTCTAGTTATTTTCTTGTCTTTGACAAAGTTTGATTGCCTCTTGTTATATGGCCATGACTTCTGTCTATTCAGATTATAATTCCCCAACTACTCAGCCACCAGCCCTGAATCCCGAGTATTACATTTCCCATACCTCTCCTGGCATTGACTTCACTCAACTTGCCGGTAACTTCGACCCAACAGCAATACCTCTGATGGAGCAGAGTCAAATCCTGAATGCAGCAGGAAATCCTCCTATTCTCACACCTGAATTTGCTGCAATTCTCGCTCAACTTACACATAATCAAACAATGCTGCAAAACAGTCTTATTGATGTCAAAAATGAGGTTGCATGCTGTCCTGGTCAACCCAGCCCTGATCAAAGCCAATTTATTCATGGCAGTCACATCAAACTTAGGGATCATGCATTTTCAATGGTAAACATAATGTCGTTACTCCTTTTTTGTTTTAAGTCAAGCAGATCATCAAATTTCATCCACCTTCTTTCCCTGATGACCATTCTAAAGTTTTTTACATCAGCTTACATCTTAAGAATGGTTTACCTATTGAATAGTTCAACCACCTTGAATGTAATGAATCACTTCTACTTTACAATTGGAATGACTTCCTTGCGGCTTTTAGAAAGAAATTTTCTGATCCTAGCCTTGTGCAAAATGCTGAACTCAAGCTCAATGCGCTTAAATAGACAGGGTCAGCTCATTACTACCTCACTGCATTTATGGAACTTGCTAGCCATCTCAAAATGACTGAACAGATGAAGATTACTCGATTCATGAAAGGATTAAAGTCCTTGGTCAAGGATCACTTGGTTAATATTTTCCATTGTCCTACTACATTCAAAGATTGGGAATCTTTGGTTATTTTGATTAACACAAATCTCCATCAATGTGAAGTCAAAAAACAAATTGAAACTGGCAAAAAGAAGAACTCTAATGGCCATTTTCACACTACTTTGCCTCACTTAAATACATCCAGCACCCCTGCTTCTGCTTCTTCAACCACCTCTACTTTAGACATCGTCCCAATAGATGTTGATGCCATTACTACTGGATCAAAACCTTGAGAACTACTTACATCAGCCAAACGAGAACATCACATAAAGAACAATCTATGCTTATACTGCGGAAAGGAAGGTCACAAAGCCACCGACTGCAACAAATGGAAGGTTAAACATGGAGATGCTGGAAAAGCCAAACCAAAGACCAACTAGTTTCATGGTCTTTGGTATTGATGGATGGAACTGAATCAATTCCCCATTGCTGCTACAAACAGAAATTTGTCAGGAATACTACTGGCAAATGGACAACTCAGTTGACTTTTTCACCTCATTTTCTTTTACCTAATCATATTTGTTCAGCTCCGTTTAATAGAGAACATTTTTTTATTCCAGTTACACTTTCATTTCCTCAAAGAAAATCTATAAAAACCTATGTATTTGTCGACAGCGGTGCAACTTGTTTACACATCTCTGATACTTTTACTTCTCGGCATTCCCTTTCCCATGCTCCTAAAACAACTCCTGTCCCTGTTTATACTATTGACAATCACTCTATGACCTCTGGACTCCTTACTCATGATGTCATTACAAGTTTGAAGGTCCGCAATCATCAAGAAGTTATCTGCCTCAGCATTGTATTTATGTCTTACTCTGTTCTATTAGGCCTTGACTGGCTGAAACAACATAATCTCACTGTAGACTGGACATGCAGTCAGCTGTCTCTCTCCTGTTGCGGTGCTAATCAAGACTTTTCAGTCACTGCATTTGGTCAGGGCTATGGTCCCTTAAAACCTGGCGCTCAATCAGTCCATTCTATCGGCTCCCTTGGGCTAGGCTTAGGTTTCCCTGAGATGCCTGCTTCTGACATCTGTAGGCTTCTTGATCCACCCCGTGACAAGACACACCTTATCCCTGGATACACATCCAGCTATCCTCTTGCATCAGCTTCTATTCTCTGCCCTCCGACTCAGAATGGCATTAGTCGTGAAGAGCTTTTGACAATCTGGTCAACACCACCTCCAAAACCTGACTCTATATTTGGACCTCCAAACAAACCATTACAAATCAATTGCTGTTCTCCCCAATGTTTTGCCAAATATGCAAAAAACCAGGCCATTTCATGCATTTGGTATTCTACTAATGAGGAGTTACAAGTACGTATTAATACCATTTCCACTTCACCTTCTCCAGAATCCATATCTACTATCCCACCACCACCTGAACCACTGCCACCTATTCCAAAACCTGAGAATGACGTGAAAAAACTCATACCAGAACAATATCATTCTTACCTTGACGTTTTTGATCCAATCAAAGTCAGGAAACTGCCAGAGCATTGACCTTACAATATTTCGATTGACATCAAAGACAGCAAAACCCCACCTTTTGGTCCTATCTATTCCCTTTTCCAAGATGAGCGTGCCGCACTTTTTGAATACATAGAAGAATAACTTGCCAAAGATTACATTCGATGATCCACTTCTTCAGCTGCTTCATTCATACTCTTTGTTCAACGGAAAACTGGTGACTTACGACTTTGCGTTGATTATTGTGGCTTGAATGCTATTACTAAGAAGAATTGTTACCCACTCCCACTTACTTCTGACCTCCTAGATCGTGTCCAAGGATGCGACACCTTCATAGTCATAGACCTGAAAAATGCCTTCAATTTAATTCATGTCAAGGCTGGCAATAAATGGAAAATAGCTTTTCGTACACATCTAGGCCTATTTGAGTATATAGTCATGCCTTTCAGGCTCATGAACGCACCTGCCACTTTTCAAGCATTCATTCAAGACATCCTTTGTGACATCCTCGATATCTCATATGTGGTCTACTTAGACGACATTTTAATTTTTTCCTGACCTAATGAAGATCACAACACCCTTGTTAAAGCTGTATTGGACCATCTTTGTGCAGCAAATCTTTTCGCCAATGCTAAGAAATGCAAATTTGGAAAACACCAAGTTGAGTATCTAGGTTACATCATATCAACTAATAGTATCCAGATGAATCCAAAAAAACTCGATACTATTGCAAAATGGCCTACACCATCATCTGTAAAACATATCCAGCAATTCCTTGGTTTTTGCAACTTCTACTGTGACTTCATACCATGGTATTCCAAAATCTGCCTTCCCTTACATGCCCTTACAATGGAAAAGTATAAAACCAATTTTCCTGGTCTAGACCCTCCAGCTCATCAAGCCTTTGAAAAACTCAAGATCATGTTCACTACCACACCAATACTCCAACACTTCAATCTACAAGCTCCTTCTATGATTGTAACCGACACCTCAGACTTTGCATTATCGGCTATCTACCTCTAACCAGATTCTAACTCTTTACTACACCCTGTAGCATATTACTTTCAGAAGCTCATACCCACTAAAATTAACTACAATATTCATAATAAAGAACTCCTTGGCATTGTCAAGACATTTTGAGAATGGCGATCATGGCTTGTAGGATCACCCCACAGAATCCTGAATCGACGTCAAGCCCGTTGGGCTTCATTTTTATCGGAATTTGACTTCCAGCTTGATTATGCTCCAGGAACAAAAAACCTGGCAGACCCAGCTTCAAGATGTCCCAATTATGAACCTCAAGAGGGGGATGAAACTATTGTTCAACAACATCAAGCCCTTCTCAATCTCTATTATACTGCCTAAATTTTTCCCTCATCCACTTTACCTGACACTCCACATCCCACTGTCAATTCTTTTTTGACATTTTCTCTTGATAATTCTGAACTACTTGATAAATTCAAGGCCGCTTACCATACAGATACCAAGTGGTGCACTCTGCTACATCAAGGTGACAATTCTATTATGCAACAAGATGGTATTATTTTTCACAATGACTGTCTCTTTGTTTCTAAATCCCTTCGTGCTAAAATTCTTCACTCTCATCATGATTCAGTCATTTCCGGTCACCCAGGCCATGCTGGCACTTATAGTAATCTCTTTTGTAACTTCTCTAGGCCTGGAATGCTCACTTATTCCTGTGCCTACATCAAATCTTGCAAAACTTGTGCCCATACCAAACACATTACGCACAAACCTTATGGTTTATTTCAGCCCCTTGACATTCCTGATCGACCTTGGCAATCCATTTTGATAGACTTCATCACTAAACTCCCTTCTTCCCATGGATCCAACTCTATCTGGGTCATCTGTGACTGAATGACTCATGCTGCATACTTCATACCAATCTGTGAATCAATGGATGCTCCAGAACTTGCATGACTTTACCTTGACCAAGTTTTCCGTCATTATGGCTTTCCACAATTTATCATCTCTGATCATGGATCTGTTTTTGTATTTTCATTCTTAACCAATCTCATGTCTCTTGTCAGAACCAAGATGTGGCCTTCCACAGCTTATCATCCACAAACTGACAGACTTACAGAATGAACTAATCAAACCCTTGAGACTTATTTCTGTGCATACACTTCCTACTAACAAGATGATTGAGTCAATTATCTCGCTCTTGCTGAGTTTTCTTTTAATAACCAAGTCAACTCATCTACACAGCAATCACCATTCTATGCAAACCTCAGATATAATTCTGATTTCAAAGTTCGACTTACAGAACAAACTACTAACCCAGCCTCTAGCGACCTTGCAAACCGTCTTCAAGAGATTCACACAGAACTTCACCTTGAATTACAACATGCAAATAATTACATGGCATTTTATTACAATCACAATCACATGCCCACACCTGAATTCAAGCTCAGTGATCTAGTTTGGCTATGCCGTTGAAACATCAAAACCACACGCCCATCCGACAAACTCAATTTTCGCTGTCTAGGTCCTTTCAAAATTCTTGCCCATCATGGTCTCTCATACTACTTCCTGGAACTTCCCAAATCATATTCTCAACTTCACCCTGTATTCCACATATCTCTTTTGGAACCATTCATTTTAGCCTTCTCTATTCCTAATTGCACACAAGATACTTCCGTTCCACTAACAGATATCGTCCCTGATCAACTACATGATATTGGCACCATCATTGACACCTGCAAAATTGGTCGTCGTTATGACTATTTTGTCCACTGAAAGCACTATCCAGACTCTGAAACCTCTTGGATTCCTCTATCAGATATTCCTTCTGAACTCTATGAGACACTGAAATATTGGCACTGACAGAACCCACAGCGACCACGTCCACCTCAAATTTATCTTGATCATAAAATAACCCCCATCACTTCATTACCAGATCCCATTCAAGCTACAGAAGACTCAATTTACCATCCTGCTCGATCACCATCACCTTCTCCTGCACCTTTGCAGCAAAACTTTGAACCACCATTACAAACCACCACACGCTATGGTTGAGTTGCACGTCCTCCAAGAACTTTAGCTAAGTCTATTTCTGAAACCTGACATAATTCCAAAGTACCTACTCTCATTGTCTGTCCCTAATATTCTCGTACCCTATTCAACTCCTAGTACAACATTCTCCTTATTCTGTCTCATTCTGTCTCCTTATTTTATATTTAATTTAGACTGTCTTACTCATTATCTCCTTATTTTATTCTCCTTTTTTTCTGTTCATCTATATAAACTTCATATATTTGTTACCAAAAATCAGGCAATCAACACAGTTGTTTTGTTTCGCTCTCAGTGACTCTCAGTCTTTTCTTGGAACCTTGAAACTCTTATTGCTTATATCATCTTGACTTCTCTAGTTATTTTCTTGTCTTTGACATATTCTCAGCCTTTGAGGTGCTCTGATTCTTTAACTACTATTCAGACAAGTGTGGGCCCCTCAGCACCGCTTCCAGACCACTTACATAAGCCAGAGTTTGCCAGAGTTTGCTCCTTATTTGTGCAATTGTTTGTATAGGCAATTTTTGAGTTTTTAAGGTTTTGTTGTACTGTACAGTTGTTTCCCATGCTTCAGAGGCCCCAGAAGTGTCCAACCTGGCATAGGGAATCTCTAGACTTGTTCTCTTTGGATCTCCCTCTGCCAGGTGAGTAGTTATCATAATATTGTCAATATATATTCTAATACACTTTGGATCTCCCTCTGCCAGCTGTGTGACTGAGCCACAGCCTCTAAAAGTTGCCCTTACAAACATAGTGACTAGCAAAGCTATCATATTCAATTCTTGTGCAGACTACTGCATATCTCACTGTGGCAATAGCAGCCCAAATATTCTTGTTTATTAGTCAGCTACTTGTTATTGCTATTCAAGGCAGCACTTGCATTTCAGAGTTTATCTGCATCAGCAAAGGCATCAGGAAAACTATTTGCCAGTATGTTATTATTTGTAACATTTGTATTGCAATACTAGGAAATTTCTGGAGCTGACTGCATTCTGAGAGTAGGGAGTGGGATAAGTATGTCATTGTCCCCTTACAAGATGAGTATTCTAGTAGTTTTACTTTGGTATATATGAGCTTGATGTCCTGTGCACAGCATATAGTAAGGGAATGTATCCACCTCTTTGTGCTCTTGAGTATATTTATTCAGATAGAGATCATAGCATGGTTGTGTTGGTAACATGTCTTCAGAAAAAAATTAAATGTGAGCTTACATGGTTGGAGCATCCACACTGTGAGATTTTCTTTTCAATTATTGCTTTGATGATGTAATTTGTGAATCTTTTCTTGCAAACTTTGACTTCAAGAATTGATGTTTTTATTTTGAAAAGAAACAAATGAATTGACTGTATCAGTCATTAGTGACACTGATATAGGGATATATGCCTGTAATATAAACCACAGTATAATAGGTCAAGTCATTTATGGCTAACTATGAGGCTCTCAAATTGTCATTGGTCAGCATTTGGCTCAAAATTGCAGTATTTTCTTGAACTTGATCATTAATTCTAAAAACCATACCTTGCAGTGCTGTCATAGACTGCAGATTTTTGACTTCTGTTCACTGATTAATAATGGATTTTCCTTGTTCACAATGCTATTGACTTGACATCAAAAATAAATCCAACTTTATAACAAGGACCTGCATCTATCTTGTGACATACTAAATATATCCCACTTATATTCTTATTGTACTATCAGTAGCAATTGATAGTGATTGCAGCAGTACAAGTTGGACACTTCTCAGATCACTTTTAGATCATCTTAAATTGACTCAGCAAAGTGAGAATCAAACTGACATCCTGTCTTCAACCTTCACTGGAAATGATAACTATGTTGCTTGATAACAACTGATTTAGCTCATTTCTAATTGGATGATTTATCTATTTTGATGCATCACAACACATACACCAGAAAAGTAGATGCAAAATGAGTCAATTTTTTATTTAAATAATTGCTGAAAAATTTGCTAATAAGCACCAAATAAAATAGATGCACTACAAGAAAATGTCTCTATTATGGTGTCTGACTATGTCTCTGCTAACTATAGATAGCTTTAGTCTTCTGATGGCAAATCACAGACTTGCTGACTTTTCAAGGCTGAAAAAAACTGCAATACTTCACAAATGATGACATTATTGAACAGGCAAATGATGCAATAAACATCCTCAATAAACACTTTGCAATCAGTGTCATATATTGCCTTGTTTATGATAATGCACCAACCCACCTTAAACAAGATCCAACAGCATCTTTAGCTAAGAAAATGTCTAAAAATACATTAAAGCCTGAAAAAAATTGCATAGTCAAGGTCAAAATTTACAACACAGCTGGAAGGCAAGTGTTCAATAGTAACAGATCTCTTAAAAAGTTTGTATGAATAGCAGCTATTTTACAGATAGTATTCTGCAATCTTTCTACTATGAGCCTGGCCATCCAAAAGAAGGCCACTTCAAAGGCATGGCAGTAATCTTAGAGGAGCATGCTTGCAGAATGTCCAGACTTTAATCTTGAATATGTAGCAGCAGATAAATCAGATTGTTGCTGTTGGTAGATATTCTATAATCAACCTGACTTTATTAATAATAGGCCACATCTTTAGGAAGCCTGCAACACATGTGGATATTCTGTGTTATTTGTTCTGAAAATTTATTGTGAGCTACACTTTATTGAGCAATATTGAGAATATGCAAAGCATGTATATCGAAAGTTTTTTCCAACAAAAAAGGAAGAAGATATGAAAAAATTTATTATCACTGCTTTGGATTCAGTCCCACTTGCTACAATGCAAAGGTATATTGATTTACTCAGAGAAGTTATCAGGTCTAATTTATTGTTGAAGATTTGCAAACTAGTCTTTATAGTTTATGGATGCATATAGGAAAATTTTAGATGAGAGGCAAGCTGCATGGGCATTTAGAAATATAGAGGATACAGAGTATTGTCTAGATTGTTGTAGAATTAGAGAAGGCAAAAAGTTTAACCTTGCTATAGCATCCCAATCAGTACTTAACATATCCATATTCTCAGATATCTGTCATCTGATATAGAAAATTGATTAGATTTAAGAAGATATAGCCCATGCACATCTTATTTCTAAAAGAGACATATTAACAATCATGAAATGTTAATTTTTATAAATATTACAATTTGATAGTCTAAACAGCCCTAGCAATGAGTTTCAAACATGATGCTGGCCACTTTGATAAGCAGTGCAACTCTATATTCTATATTCTACACACAACAATTCAAACTTAGTGTCAGAAAACCAGTTTCCAGACCATGTTCAACACTATTTCAAGCTTAGTCTGATAACACATATATTTTTAGCATATTTGAATGACTGCTTGGCCTGTCCTATCTCCTTTTGCCTTCTAGTAGTCAGTCTTGATGAGTTATATGCATGAACTTTACTCAGCATTGATTATTGCTAATCATACTCCATTACATATTGGGGCCCAATTAATTAAGCAATATTAGTAATAGCACAGTCACTGATGTAGTATATAAAGGCAGCCTGTAGATAGAATATCTCCAGACTGAACAAAAGCAGTGTTCTTTTGATCTACACACCAAACCTACTATAAGCTGTCTAGCAATGTCTGACCACTTGGTTAGTCTTGCCAGTCCCTTGCCTGACTCTTGCTTGCCTCTATGCCTGCTCAACTTCTACTTGTTACTAGTGCTGACTCACTCTGTGAAAGGAGTTCCATAGATGTTAAGTATTCTCCTTACATTTAGGATTCAACAGAAGGAGTACATGTGCTACATTTACAACTAGGAGACATTGCACAAGAGCCATTCAATAAATAATGTATCAAAAGATTTTGAGTGTTAACAACATTTGATTAATTGCTTAAACCATCAGATACAACAGTTTGATACAACATGTTATAAGAAAATGAGAATAGTACAAAAGTATTTACTGCATTAAATAAAAATAATGTTTTTAATGTTTTCAGAATAAAATCAGAATTTAATGCTAGAACATATTGTAGAGAAGACTGTGGTATAGAAGACACATACATATTGGAAGAAGGATGATCTGTGATATTGTAAGATTGAGAAAAAAAATTTAAGAAGAATGAACTATTGCAGAGAGAAAGGCAGATAGATATGCAAAAAAAACCACTATTGTTCATGGGCCATAGATGTCAGGGGACTTCTCATTTCTCCCTTTTTTCACTCCTTATTCCTTCACTCTCCTTTCATTCCTTTTCTTATTTCTTCTGTCATTCTCTTATTTTACTGTTTCTATTCTTTCAACTCTATCTGTCAGTACTATTCTTAGCCTTTGAGGTGCTCTAATTCTCTAGCTATTATTCAGACAAGTGTGGGCTCTTCAGTACTGCTTTCAGACTGCTTACATAAGCTGGAGTTTGCCTTTCTCACTTTCAAAGTCTGAAGTTTTCCTGCCTTGTTTGTACAGTTGTTTATTTAGGCAATTTTCAAGTTTTCAAAGTTTTGTTGTACTATACAGTTGTTTTTTGTACTTCAAAGGCCCCAGAAGCATTCAACCTGGCATAGAAAATCCCTAGACTTGTTCTCTTTAGATCTCCCTCTGCCAGGTGAGTAGTTATTATAATATTGTTAGTATATACTCTAATACACTTTGGATCTCCTTCTGCTAACTGTGTGACTGAGCCATAGCCTTCAGAGATCACCCTTATAAAAATAGTAGGACCAGACAGGCCATGATAGACTTGTCTACCATCAGGATGATAGAGGCCCACATAGAAGAAGTATCAGAAGAGGCTGCAACTTTAGAAGCAGAAACTGCCAAAAATTGCTTTCTGCACACTCTTGCTGTAGAAGAGGCCAAGGAGCCTGATAAACTCTCTGAGGAGGCCCTGGATTTGTCTATAGACAACAACACTGAAGCAGAGAATTAGCGGTTAAAAACTGCTTACACTATGCATTTGTAGGTGTTCTGAGATTTGCACTCAGAAGTGATGAAATTCACTACTCAGGCATAATTAGAGCAGTATGCCTCAGCACACATAGTAGCACTTAGCTGCCAAGAAGACAATGTGCCCACTGTATTCAGTACAACATATACTGATTTAATAGTGTGGATTTTGTTATTAAAACTTCAGATGTATTCACAGCATAAAGCCACAAGGCAATCAGAGGTATCAACTCCCTGAAACCATATATCCAAGAAATGCTTGGCACATTATAATTAAGAGATAGGAGTTGAGCTAGTGAAGGCATTAGCATGGGCACAGAAAGTGCTCGAGGCAACTCCAATGAGTGATTTTCATACTTTAGCAGGACAAGTGTAGCATGAGAAGCTCCCTCATATGCATACCTGAGACCCCAAGACAGATAATCCAGGTCTGGATGGTCAAGCTAGTACAGCTTTCAAAGTAGAAAGCAAGGCACTTATAATGCCACATGTGCCAATAGCCAAGTCAATTAGCAACTACATTGCATACCAATAAATGTGCAATGATAATCTTAGGACTAAGAAATATTTTCTTATAGACAATCAGGACATTGTATTCAAGAGCACTAAGCCTATTGATGAGATGCATTGTTCATGACACATATTCAGGAGAATCAATCTTCTCCAGAACTAAGGCAGCATAACAATCATGATCAAAGAGACTTCCTTAATCAAGATAATGCTACAAGACGTGATGTTTCTGGCAGATATTAGAATAAATGCCCTAGATCAGCTATCTGAGTAGAATGCAACTATGCCCTCAGTTAAGGAGACTTAGGATGTCCTCTACAGAGTAAACAAGGGAAATTACTTTTTCAAGCCACTAATTTAGCAACTAGATCACCAGGCCAGTGTGAGATCATATATATGCATTGCAATGCCATGCATGACTGACTGTCTTCATTGAGTAGTCAATGATGTCTTGGAAATAACCTTTTAGTTACCAGATAGCATGAAGCTGCACAAAGCAGACAGCAGACACATCCAAGCATACTCCAGAGCTTTCAAGTTTAGTAATCTGAAAGACTGGACAATAAATGTGTGCATTCATCTTGCCATGTGTTTATACAATGAAGACAATGTAGAATGAGAACAAATTCTTGTTCTGTCTGAGTTCTTGGCCAAAGAGGCCATGAGTTGATTTCAATACACAGTATTGCACATCAATTGAGTCTAGTACAACTAGACATTGAAAGGAGTCCTTACTAGACTGTACAATTGCTTTGTACACTCCTCTATGTTGCAAGACACATAGCAGAATTTCTAGTCTGCTAGATACACCAAGAAGCTAGGTGTACAAGAGTTCTATAATATCCTGAATGACCATGTCCAGAACATAGCAGTGTACTCAGATGGGTACACTATGCTCAAAACATTCTTGGATGGTATATCAGCAAACATGTACCACTATCTGATCTGTAAGGATGGGCTGTCTCCAGAGGTCAACAATATAGAGGAGTTCATAGCTTATACCATACAATATGAGCAATGTAGTAGTCATAAAAGAGGGAGCAGACAACTAGCACTAGTAACAACACCACTGCAAGGTCATTGCATAGAGACCTTCCTTGCCAAAAAAGCCAACATTAATCAGAACCATAACCACAATACACAGTTCATAGTGTATGCAAAGCATCAGCCAGAAATTGGAGGCACAGTTGCCTAGGATAGAGATTGCTCTAAACCCAGGCCAGAATCCAAGCTGGCCAATCAGGCCACTATGCTATCAACTGCCTGATATGGGCAGAAGGCCAGAGGAAAGGGTATACATCTCAAGCCTATATATATGTGGCACATACTAGAGCAGCAAGTGGGAGTGACAGAGATATCTCCACTGAGTCTGAGGCAAAGCAGCCCACTGATGACCAGGAGCCTCCAGAGGAGGCATTGAGCACAGAGCCCAAGAGTATGGTCATAGAGAGAGAGGAGTATGTCACAGTAGATGTGTTTAATGATTCTTTTGAAAATGAGTACTACAGTTGCAATAGCAAATCTGAGTATCTAGCAGCAATGATAAACTGGCCATCCTCAAACAACTACAACAAGAATAATGTGGTTCAAATAAAAAAGTGACTCTTTGTTGAGCAGAGGACATGCTTCAGCACTTTATACTAAAACGTGCAGACAAAGAGTGTCTGGTATTGTACATAGATGTGAATGGCCACAAAGCATGGACATTCTAGAACTCTGAAAGTACTACCTTAGGCATTACACCTCAGTTTGCTCATGTATATAGAATTTCTGTACAGGAGTTAAATACTCTGCTGATACTACAATTGAGCATTATAGGGAGCCATGTTATAGTGCAGTATAGGACTAATATAATAGTCTAAATACCTGGCTCATATAGCTGAGAATATATGGATATAGCAAACTTTGATTGCTATAATATAATATTTAGAACATAGTTCATGTGGCATAACAAAGTCATGCTAGACTTTGAGCACTGTCAAAAGAATGTTACTCTTTTATCAGATCAAAAGATGATCTGAGAAGAGCTACCTTTTAAAAATTGATGACTTCTATAATCTGTGATGTGATAAGACATTTCATGCACATCTATTTAGATAATATATTCATCTTTTCAGATTCTATTAAGGAGCATGAATAGCACCTCAGAGTTGTGTTTGAATAACTATGCAAGTACAAGCTGTACTTGAAATAGAAGAAGTGTGAGCCATACATGCACAGTGTAGACTGTCTTGGGCATATCATCAACAAATAGGGTATTCATCTAGATCAAGACAAGCTTGATTGCATACACAAGTAGTAAACACCATAAAATTACAATGACATCCAATGATTTGTTGGCCTTGTCAATTATATATCAAGCTTTCTGCTTGATGTTATAGTGTATACTAGGCTACTTATGGCTATGATACAGAACATGTCACTGTTTAGCTGGCATTTGCTGCATCAGTGGTGTTTTGAAATGGTGAAGCATATATGCATTAAGACTTCAGTTATTTAACCTATCAATTTAAGACAAGATAAGCCTATTTAGCTTATATGCAATGCATTTAAGACATGCATCAGGGCCATATATAGCCAAGGAAACAGCTGGTAGACATGTTGCCCAGCAGGGTTTATGTCAAAGAAGTTTACAACTGCCTAGCAAAACTATGCCATATACAAGCTGGAAACTCTAGCAATACTTGAGGCTCTCCTCAAGTAGGAAGATAATATCAGGAGTCTCCTCATTTCTTCCTTCCTTCACTCCTTATTCCTTCACTCTTCTTTCATTCATTTTCTTATTTCTTCTGTCATTCTCTTATTTTACTGTTTCTATTCTTTCAACACTATCTGTTAGTACTATTCTCAGCCTTTGAGATGCTCTGGTTCTTTAGCTATCATTCAGACAAGGGTGGGCCTTTCAGTACCACTTCCAGACCACTTATATAAGCCAGAGTTTGCCTTTCTGACTTCCAAAGTCTGGAGTTTTTTTGCTTTATTTATACAGTTATTTGTTTAGGCAATTTTTAAGTTTTAAGGTTTTGTTGTACTGTATAGTTGGTTCCCATGCTTTAGAGGCCCCAGAAGCATCCAACCTAGTATAGAAAATCCCTAAACTTGTTCTCTTTGAATCTTTCTCTGCTAAGTAAGTGGTTATTATGATATTGTCAGTATATATTCTAATATACTTTGGATCTCCCTCTGCCAGCTGTGTGACTGAGCCATAGCCTCCAGAGGTTGCTCTTACAGATAAGCTGATAGGAGATCCCATCTATATCATTATCCACCACAAGACACTTTAGTTGTTTAAAACTCAGGTAAACTTGTCATTGTGGCAGAGGTGGTAGATTGACTACATGTCAAGATATCAGTTCAACATCATCTATATTAAAAGTGAAATCAACAAGATAGCAGACTGCTTGTCTTGCTACTTTGAGAGTGATATAGTCAGGGAAGCTTATGAGCCTCATGAGTATGTGCAAGCAGACTGCTGTATTGACTTTGATGGAGAGGATTGACCTCTTCACTAGTATCAGGAGCTAAAAGAGCATGTTATAGAAGTATGCGCAATGTGCAATGTGCAATGAGAAACAGAGGCAAAGCACTCACTTCAAGAGCAGCATAAAGAATAAGACATTGCCACCAAGCTATTAAGAAAGAACAAGGCTTGGGAACCAGCATTTTCTGGGATGCCTGAGTATTCTGACCATTCCTTCTCTGGCTGAGATGCTAGAAGATGAAGTGCCTTCAGCCCAGCATCCTAGCCTGGGAAAAGATGAGCTCTGTAACAAAGTGATATAGGAGTATATACACAACTTCCTCTTTGCTGAGATTATTAGCAACTCCAACAACTACCCACAATTCAGACAAGGGCCTGATGGTGTATTAATGATAGACAACCATCAGGAAGTGTCTATAACCTGCATTCCATGCATGCAAAATATTATTACACATATATTGGACCAGACACATGCTCTAGTAAAGCACTTTGGTGCCACACAGATGTTGAGATACATCCAGAGATGGTATTGGTGGCCATGTATGGCCCAAGAGGTGACCAAGTTCTGTGCATTGTGTGTGGCATGTCAAAAAGCAAAACTGCCTCCTGGACTCCCTGCTGAAAAGCTGCACCAGCTTCCAGTGCCAGTGAAACTCTGGAACTCTATTGAAATGGACTTTATTGATCCATTCTTTGAGTCTAGAAGGTTTGACTACCTCTGAGTGGGAATATGTCAGATAACTAGCATGGTGCACCTCATACTGGTGCAAATAACACTGACAGCTAAAAAGCTATCGTAGATCTACCTCAGAGAGATTATTAAGCTGCATAGGCTGCCTAGTACCATTATAAGTGATTGTAACTCTAAATTCACATCACAATAGTAAAGAAAACTTTATAAGCTGTTAGGAGCCAGACTCCTTATATCAATATCATTCCATCTGCAAACAAATAGTCAGACCAAGCAGGCAAACTACAGTATAGGTTAGATACTATGGGTGGTTGTCTGCTCTGATCAACAAGATTGAGCCCACTTACTGAGTTTGCAATTAACACAAGTATATCTGGAGCCACAGGGTATGCACTCTTTGAACTTAATGGAGGGTATATGCCCTCCATGCTGCATGAAATTTGTGTGAACTTAGCAGCCTACTGAGAGGTAGTTGAGTTCACTAGACAGGTCTTGGAGAATATTGCATGTGCACATGATGCTATCATCAAAATGCAAGTGTTCAAGGCAAAAAATGCCAATCATTATCAGTAGAAAAATCCACCTACGTTGGTAGACACATTGGTATACTTGTCAATGTGTAACTTGAGACTGCCCAAAGAATGTGCAAGTAAACTCTGTCTGAAGTAGGTGAGTCTATACCATGTACTCAACATGGAACTTAGTATCTCCAACTATGTGTTGAAGCTGTCACAGGTGCTGCAGAAATAATATATTATTCTGAAGTTTCATGTGTTGCTGCTGCAACCATATAATGCATCTGACAATGTGTTGTTCCTCAACAGGGCTATTCCAGGCCTCTATGACTTTGAGACAAGAAAATGACAATGAGTAGTTTATCAAATGCATTATTGGGCATTGATGAACTGAGTGTAATATGCTTGAGTTCAAAGTACAATAGTCTCTGAGAAACACTACATAGGACAACATGCCCATGGATCAGGACACTCAACAGCAGCAGCAGTCTCAGTTGTCACCATTGGACATACCATCAGCTGAAGAGGGGCAGATGGCTCTCCCACTGATTCACAATATCTCTCAGTAAAGACAATTGCAACAGTTTGTGGGCTTTCCACCACAGCAGCCAGTGATCAGTAGCTATCAGCTACAACTGCTCATGCAGGGCAGCTTTTTGCCCTAGCATGCACCTACTGGCAGTTTCTGCCTCAACAAATAGCAGGTGCTTATCTGCCACATCATGCTAGGGGCCAATCCCAGCAAGTACTATATGGAGGGCAATTCAGCCCCTAAGCAATGTCAGAATAGAAGCAAACTCCAGTAATGGCAAGAAAAACAATAAGACCACTGCTCCTGCACCTATTTATTACCCTGGCATACCACCCCGCCATGGCTGGTGTGCTGGCTAGAAACAATGCTGTACTTCTTAGCTTGGATAGAAGCTTGGAGCACAATGCTCCAATATAGTGCCTTGTATGAGAGCCCTCTGAGAGAGACAAATTTGCCTCCCAGCCAGCCACAATGCTGGCCAAAAGTCTAGAGAGATACAAATCAGCTCCTATATAGGCAACAACAGCAGCTAAAAGTTCAGAAACTTTCAGTACAGAAACATGCATCAAGTTTCTGGCCAAAGCACTGACAGAGAGCCTAGCCAGGCTCTTTTATTGCAGCAGCTGAAGATGACATACCAACCTGAGCCCAGCTTGGAAGAAGAGTCATGTCATTAACATGATAAAGGAAAAGCATAAGCTGAAGAGCCCACTTACTATTAGGACTTTGTCCTGGCATCCCTCCTCTAGAGACTAGAGGATAATAGATATGATGTACCTGCAGACTTGTCATTCTTTCATAATGCGGAGGCAGTTGTCCTCATCAGTCAGATGATAGATGACATAGATCATATGCACACACAGTGCAAAACTGATCTCCTTGCCTTATCTGCTGCTTGTAAGCAGCAATCTATATCTTCAAGTCAGGACACCAACTCTAGCAAAAGGGCACATCAGTAAGAAGTGGAGGATGCACCCTTCTGCTTGACTCAATCAAGCATTTCTGTTCCTAGCCAGGAAGCCAGCTTAGGGCAGAACATCTTTCCTTACAATAATGTCTCTGCCCTAGCTGCTCCCTGGCTACTCCAGTGCCTTACCAGTGGTACATCCAAGATTACATCTTCATGACTACAATCCATGGTATCTACCATGCACTTTGGAGAGCAGAGTTTCCAGGACATTAGTGCATGCCCCATTGAGGCTAAGGCCTTCCAACCCCAAAAATTGTCAAAGTAAAAACTTGGAAGAGCATCTCTACATCAATATGAGGTTCTCAAAGAGCACTCTAAAAGGGGCTTCAGAGCCAACATACTATTTTTGCCTGCTGTATTGGTGGAGAGCCCCTCTGTCTGTTATTTTCATTTCATATAAGCAATGGACCTACATTCAAAGAGTTCTGTCCCAGAGAGGCTGCCATTGCTACTCTTTGATGACAATTAGTATGAGAAGCTTAAAATGGCTCATATAGAATCCTCTGTGCTGCACAAGACTGCAGCACAATATATGGCACATAAATGGCACAATATTGATCAATAGGCTAAGATAGACCATTATGTGCAAAAGAGTGCAAAGAAGGGAGCTGCCCTCCTCAAAGAAGCCATCAGGTGCATTTCTGATATACTCAGCATTGTGATCTACCAAGATTACACTGTTGAGCACCAGATCTCATTCTTTGGTGTGAGGCTAGAGCTCCAATTCTACTAGTTGCCACTGATCAACATTATCTTTGTTGGGCAGAAAGCCTGCACAGCCAGGGCCTTTGAGGCTAACAAACCAGGCAATGCCACACAGACACTCTACAATAAGATATACCAAGTTGTACCTTAGAAATTTTCCTGAAACCCTCAGGAGCTACACTAGCTCCATGTACTGATTAACAACTAGTTTACACTGATTTATCAGTGCTAAGCAGGATACCTCCTGCTAGACAAATTCAAATGGATGGCCCTCAACTGCCATCCTACAGCTTGGAACAACACAATGTCCCACTTACTCAGAGATGTCTAATGTAAGATAATTTTAGTGCCTGTAAAGGCAATCTCTGAAGGCTATGGCTCAGTCACATAGCTAATAAAGGGAGATTCAAAGTGTATTAGAGTATATACTAACAATATCATAATAACTACTCATCTGGCAGAGAGAAATTCAAAGAGAATACGTCTAGAGATTTCCTATGCCAGGTTGGATGCTTCTAAAGCATGGAAAACAACTGTACAGTATAACAAGACCTTAAAAACCTATGCAAATAAGGCAAGAAAACTCCAGACTTTGAAAGTCTGAAAGGCAAACTCCAGCTTATATAAGTGGTCTGAAAGTGGTACTGAAGAGCTCACACTTGTCTGTATGATAGCAAAAGAACCAAAGCACCTCAAAGGCTGAGAATAGTACTAACAGATAGTGTTGAAAGAATAGAAACAATAAAATGAGAAAATTACAGAAGAAATGAATAAAAAAAGAGTGAAGGAAGGAAGAAATGAGGAGTTCCTTGACAGTGCCCTTTGCTAATGCAGAGAAGCAGGAGCAAGTTCCACATATGATTATCTCCTCACAGCTCTATCACTACACAGAATCTGGAAGAATTGCCTTTATAAGCAGACTCTCTCTGGCTCAAAGCAGCTATTTGCTTTGGACTTCTTAGGCTCCTATGCCCTGTTATATGGGTACCATGGAATGCCCAATATATGAACTGGTCTGGCCATTGACTGAGCTATGCATATCCACTAGCACAGCCTCTTTAAATTTGCACTTGTTTGTGCAATTTGCACTAGCCACTCTTCCAAATCCATGGTGCACAGGCATCTAACATATGTATTTGCATGGCTAGGCCTCTATAAAGAGGCCATTGCTGACTATGAGGCAGTAATGGGGCAACTCTTTGTGCTTCTCCAATCCTAAGTTCAAACTTCAAGTCTTGACCTGTTGATATTTGAAAGGAATTATTCTCCATTTTCACTATTTGGGATGCATTATATGTCCTCATTCACAATCAGATTCTGATTAGCTAAGCTGACCATGCATACATATATAGGGTCGCTTTTCTGACCCACATATTCTTTGCCAACCACTAGCTACAGCAGAAAGCCACATTGATCAATAATAAGAGGCTCCAATGCCTTGATCAGTAAGGGATTTCCCCATCTATTGTCAAGTAGAATGGATAGTGCAAGGCCACTATTGGCAACCATCAATGCCTGATTCTTCAGCAACAAGATAACCATTGCAGTTTCAATGATGCATTTTGAGATGAAATGTATCTTTTTATTGAGCAAGACCCCTATGTCTATGAACTGTGGATGTGCCACTATGCATCCAATGATGGAGATCTTCCTGAGCTTGATGAGCCCATAATGGATAAAACTATTGACTCTACTCTCATGCTGTCTCTATTATGGGACTATGATGACTTCTTGCCCCAGGCAGGACTATTGAGCACAACCCATGAGCCTGCACTTGAAGATGAACTCCTTAACTATGATATAGATGACACAACCACTAATCCATTCTATGAACCTAAAGACTCTCCCATAGCCTTTCTTGGCCATTATACTACTTTGAGACTGTAATTTGATCTGATTAGGAGGTGTGTAGCATAGTGCACTATGTGGCCATGGCCACATAGCTATTAGTTAGTAGACTTAGTAAAATTAAATTATATTTATTATAATTTACAATTACTATAAATATTTTTATACATGCTGCTTACTCAGCAGCTTATTTTGTGTTTATATCTACATAGTAAATAGATCAGACTGGTCTGATTCTGTGCAGTATAAACCTTAAGCTCTCACAATACTGTAACTTCATTACAGTTGTTACTATATTACTATTATAATATCTACCTCCACTAACTAATAGTTAAGATTGTATTATAAGAATACACTTCAGTAGACCTATATAAAATTGTGTTTATTTGAAAAGTCAAATAGTAATGAGTCCTTTACTCAATACAAATATTCACATGATCTGTCCATGTTTCCAACTCTGGGCAGGCATCATGCACAATAGTAAAGAAGTGCATAACCTTTTTTGAAACAAAAATACATAAGAGCTGGTGCCTGTTAGTAAATGGAAGGCAAAATTCAAATGCTGAATGAATAATAAAGCAGTAGATATGCTAGATTCCGAGATCTAGAATAGATCGAGGTTTTTCTGTGCAGCGGACTATGTGTGGGAAAAATGTCTTCGATTTTTGCCGTCATGTGACTGTGTTTGTTCTCGTTGCCATTTGCCATTACTTCCTTCCGGTAAGCGTGGGAATAATGTCTTCGATTTTTAACGTCATGTGATACTACCGTTCGTCTGTACGGTTACTTAGTCAGCAGTAGTGGACTATGTACGCGTGGGAGTAATGTCTTCACTTTTTAACGTCATGTGATACTACCGTCCGTTTGTACGGTTACAGAAA
>QGOA01019106.1:0-13369 GCA_003313075.1 Termitomyces sp. MG16
ACTCGATCCATCACAGGGAAACAAGTCACAGAAGTTCAAAGTTCGACCTCATTAGGAATTGGACATCATGATGAACCATCCCGAGTCTGGACTCTGCGTAGTTTAACCGTCTCCATACGACTGGATATTGGACCTGCTGTTCATATTACGCGAATTATAATGTAGTCTCTGTCCACCCTGCATTTTTACTCTCAGTATATACCGTACATATTTTTCACCTAATACATTATTACTCTTGCTGCGGCCGCCGAAATGAGGGAGGTGATCATATTTGTCTCTGTTGTTTTTGAACTGACCCTCTGGACGCGCAACCGAAGTTTGCGCACCAAGTGCTGGGTGAATAGCTTTCACTAAAAAAACGGTCCTCTTTTCAGCTGACATTGGCACCGGCTGGGCAAGGGATCCATTAACCTGGCTACAAATCCGGATTCATCCTCCCGGGGTAGAACTTAACGCGACACCTACAATTCAACCAGGGTGACAGTACCTATGGAATATACATCCGCGAACCTGCACGCTTGTTATATATCCTTCTGCTAGAACAATGCGTATCTGTATCCAATCCGATGCCTACATTCAGGATAGGAAGAGGATTGGAGTCTAGTGATCCCGAGATTCGGGATCTCATGTCTAACCACTACCACGTTGGTGTATGGTATATTCTAGTAAGACGCGCAAGCCTGGATGATACTTCGATGAACCAGGAGATGATCAGAAAGGTGTGGTCCAGGACCACGAGTCAACTTTGGATGATAAAAGAACGTCAGGAAGAACAATTGACTTGAAGGGTGAGTTTTTACTTCAAACTTCACCATTCTGACCATTACATGTCATGCACACTTACATAGCTCTCATGAATTGCCCATAGTACCCTCGAGGTTCAGGAGCACCTTGACATGATTGATCCGTTTTCGTGTTAACCGATTGTCGTGGATACCGCGGACTGCTTTTTTTTTCTATTCCTATTTCACGCCTCTTATCGGTTCCGATTAGAGTTGCTTCGTTAGATTTTTTTTTCTACTCGGCCGTTCTATCACTATTTCACGCCTCTCATCGGTTCCGGTAAGAGAACACTTGTCGCAGCGTTCGAGAGGCATGGTAGGTAATATAGGATTGCCCTGCAGCATGGTGTCGTTTATCCTGACAGGAGCCTAGGGCAAGAAACACGTTCAGGCCTCCCACGATAATCTATTAACATTAGCAGCTTCGACACATGAAAGGTAGGATGGCTAAGGACCCGTTAGTGGCAGAAGACAAGCTCAAGGTCAGGCTTAAATAATGACCGCAATCATCGTATGCAACATATTACAACGTTTTGCTGCGGAGGATCAAATAAATTAATTAATCTGAACCTTGTCCTATCCATGCAAAAGTGAGTTTTCGATTTATCCTCTGGTTTACAGGGAAAATCGGGCACCTTGTAGAATGCGACGTACCCTTCGATCGACTTCGCTTTTTCAAAGGCCTTAGGGTAGTACCTTCTCAACGAGCAACCATCTGAGACACTGACTTAGAAGTCAGTTGATATACATACCATGCTATATCTTTCACTGTATGTCCGGCCACGGTGGCGTTGAAGTAAGAAGCCGTCCTAAATTGACATCATCGTGTGGTTCAACGTCGTGCAATTCTCTCAACATACCCCTTCCACGGGCAGACGGTGCTACGCATCAATCATAAATAAGAAGTGTCGATATATAATAGGGAGCGGGACCCACTGAGTTTCAGACTGGCTGAATACCGACTCGTTTACAGCTGAAGGAGGAAAGTAGTGGTTGTTCTCTACAACCACAGTTTCGGTAGACTCTGCAAGGGTAATTCCATTCAAGGTGACCTTGACCATTATCGTTCTTGCTTGTGCGAAGTGTTTCTTGATTGCCAGTGACGTAGCGCTTTGATCAGTCAGTGGTGACAGAGTCATAATGAATGTGTGACTTTGACGCGACAACCTCGTGACCTATAGCCATAATTGACTTGTCCTCTTGACTCTTGTCGACTGTCACCGTTTGATACGGCCTGTTCGTTAGGTTGCCGCAACGTCGAGTCATATAGGCTCGCTGGATGTATAAGTACCACAGCACAGGTGAGCGGTCCACGGCCTTTCTCAGCTCTTCGAATTTGAAAATTTTAATCATATACCTTGTTTCTTGGTACTATCAAGTGTACAAATCGAGTTAACAAGACGTTGAAGGTTATTATCCAACTGGATTGGATAGAAAGTATACTCTAGGAACTTCTCGAGCTGATCAACCATCATACATTGCATGATCATTCAATTATTGGTCCCTCCATATCTCATGCCAGCAAGCGCTGAATGGTCATGAAGACAGTCATTCTGTCTTCAAGTGATAAAGCGGACATTACTTCTGACTTGGCTATTGTATATCGATATCGGAGTATGGCAAGCTCGAAGGCCATGATGAAACCCCTCCCCGACTCTGTCGCAAGACCTGATCTCAAGGTATCCCTATCGAATGCAGATCCACATCCCTCAATGTGTGAAACTTATCTTTTATCGCCTCTGGAGACTATATTGGAGTCGCTTGATGATTACGATTCAGAGTATATAACCTGTCACGACATCACCGAAGCCTATAACGTGCTTGCTACGCGGATAAGCGGAATCGCCTCCTCAATTGTGTGCGCTGAAGAGCCTTTACCCGCACTTATTCCCCTCAAAGAACAAGCCATCTCTCTTGCACGAGCTTTAAAGCGAGACATCCGGCGTGCATTGGTGAATCCTACACACACCTACAAGTCGTCTTCTCTCTTTGAATCTTATTCATCCGAAATTCTTATGACTGACCATGACGTCCAACATACAATAGACCTCTCAACTCTCTGTCATTTTAGTCTACGTGTATTATCAGACATTTTCACCTTCCGCGCACTGTATCTGTTATTTCCTGGTGTGTACATTTTAGGTTATTTCAAGGTCCCCTTCTAATGTTTCGATCCAGTCCGTGAGCTCAGTGAACTCTTCCACGAGGTTTTAAAGATTACTTCAGTAACCGATCTATCCACTCTGAACGCTAGCAAAACAATATCGCTTGTATACTGGATAATACAGAGTCAGCAATTGCCGTCGTCCATCTTGGAGCCCCGAAAGGGCGAGGTTGTTTCAGCCTTAAGGCATGCCTTAAATGGTCAGAAGGGTTTACAAGCCAAATGTGATAGTTTGAAGGTAGTCCTTTCACATCAAGGACTCCTTGAACTTACTGATAAGTTCTTTAAGGCGATCAACTCTCTCCTGAAGCGTCAACAAGCCCTCTTTGCCAATAATTTCCTTGGATTTCTCTTTACCATATTAACAAATCTCTCTGCAAACGAAGCAGAATGTCGTCTGCAAGCATGCAATGCTCTATCTGGTCTTGTCCTTGCAAAATTCTGCTTTCCAGATTTCCCTCATGAAGTTGTTAGCCAAAAAATCCATACTTTCCTCAAGCCACAAATCCCCTTCAAGGACCATAAGACTGCCTCCCGGGAGGAATTCCCGCTTCACTATTATCTCATGACGGCATTTAACTCAGAATCAAGTGACAGCAAGGACCCAGTTTGGGCCGTCGTCACCCTTGCTTCCCTCATCCTTCTCTCCGACCGATGGCTGTATACGCGCATCGACTTCCGTTTTTTCGCCAATGGCCTCTTCCTTGCCTTCGCTCACGAACGAGAGGATGTCAGACAACTTGCAATAGCCGCGTGGGGCGGCCTTGTGTGGGCATTTACACGTTTGCCAGCGACACACCTCGCTTGGTGTCGGCTTGAAGATCCTGACCTTCCAGATACCAGCCTCGGAATCAAGGGAAGAGCATTCCGTTTCCTCAAAGACGATGTCAAGGGCGATAAGGGTGTGTTGCTAGTCCGGGGGCTTCTCCTTTCCCCTAGTGGTGGTGACGGTGTTGCTGCTAGCTTGGGGGATGTGTCGAGAGCTCTGCTGGTCATCAAGGCGATGATTGGAAATGGTCAGGCCATGGACTACGAAGTCGGGGTTCGAGTGTTGTCTAGGCTTGTCAACACCATTGGATCGGACGAGACGAAAGCGAGGAAGTTGGACGACATCAGGCCCAGCATGGAGATGTTTGAGGGGACGTTGATGGACGCCAGTTCTCGCAAGGTCAACGACATTGCTCAGCATCTTTCTTCAACGGACCTAGACCGTGTTCGTGCACTTACCGAAGCAGAGATAGAGTGTCATTGGGTAGCGTTGATCGAGACATGGATAGAGGCAGTGGAGCGGACGCTTGCCTTGCTTTTCGAACTTCCGGTCAGTACAATCTCCCGGTTTCGTCAAGGAGAGTGGCTGATTATATGATATAATCCAGAGAGATCTACTAGATCTATGGCAGTCACTTTTGTTGGCAAAGGCGGATCTAAACCAGGAACGTCGCCATCTCAAGGTATCTTGTAACTTCGCGAGTCGAATAGCAGATATTATCACTGGATTCCTCGCACAGTCACAAGACATTTCAGTTCAGGTACACCGCCTGAGAGAAGTGAAGCGACTTTGGAATGTGATGAAGAATGTTTTTGCAACGTCATGGCTTCCAGCCGAAAAGATTCTCGCGAGTGTCCTCAAGATCAACTTTTTTCTCGAAGAACAACAGATTAAGGCTGCTTGGAGTGATCTTTGCGCCGATTTGATATCTGTTGGTATCCCCACGTTGCTACATGTTATGTCGACTGGGATCGAAGGTCAGAAAGTGACAAGGCATTTGTGGACGGTTTTGGCGAGGATATGGCAGGTCCCCGATGTAAAGGCGCATTGGGAAGAGTTAGTTTCATTCCTTGTGATACCACTCAAGTCAGTCTTTGCCTTTCTCGTTGGTAAATTTGGCCTGACATCCTTTTTTCAGGTCCTGGGCGATGTTCGGAGCGGAAATTGGACTATGGGAAGGTGTACTTCAGAGTTCAGTGTCCATGGCAGACCTCGACTCCGTTAATCCTCTCATGGTTATGGACAGATTTCTGAGGAGATTAGGAGATGACGGAACTGACGCGTGCGTCCCCCTTCATTCCTGTTGTCTTATGTTAGAGTTATAATGTCTTTTTCCTAGCTTTGTGGCTTTTCCTCAAGGCGTTTCTGCCCTCTTGACATATATAGATCTCTCAGGCTGCACAACGCTCCCTCAGAATCTTATTGCTGTTGTTGATCGTACCCTTTTTTCGAATTATCCCCCGCGTGCCGAACTGCTCGCAGTCTGTCTTGAGATCATACGACACCTTGGAAAGATGATTGCTGCTGTACCTCGAACATTACTGGTTCAGCTTCTGACTTCCGTAGAGAAAGGTATATGTTGCTGGATAGGAGACGAGAAAGCGGCGATGCTGACAAGGGAGCATGATATTGTCGTATGTTTTCGTTTTTGCTAGGAGTTGTCTACCTCAATTTGATTCATTTTTAGGTTCAGGAAGTATATTGCTCAGCATTAGGGCTGCTGCGCGAATTACCGCCTTCCCTTGAAACTCTCATTGCGATCTCGCCATTTCTTTCTTCAGCCTTCGGCCGTTTGTCGTCCTCCGCCATTGGCCCACTCAGCTTCAATGAATACTGGCGTGCAAGCTACCACGGAATCAAGGATTACACGTCGTCTTATCCGGATTGTTTGAAAGCTTGTCTACTAGGTTATAGCGACGCTTTTGGTGGAAGCATTGCTGGGGGTTTGTCCATGTCCCAGGGAACAGTATGTCACAAACATTTCTCTGATACATTACGCGATGTTCAGAAATCTTTCCCCTCCAGGACTCGTCACCTATACCTGATTCTCAACCACGTTTCCTTGATCTCCAGCAAAAATGGATTTCTCTTGATTCTGTTAGTCATGAATCGTGGCAGCCCTCTCCCATACAACCCCCATTCGAACCAAAGGAGCCACCACCGCCTAAGCCTCTTGTAAAACGCAGAAGGTCTGAAAGCCCATCTCGGGTGAAGAAGACGGGGACTCCTTCAGAGTCTTCTGCGTTGGATCAAATTAGCTTTGGACATGAACAATTAGTGCTCCATAGACCGTTTGAGGGCTCTCCCGTTTCGCAACCTCTTGTTACTCCGAGTCACGATGGATCTAGGAAGTCCTCTTTCAGTCTCTCCGTGCCTCGACCGACTCCTCGGCCGCTATCATCGAGAGACTGCGTTATGCAGAAGCGCTCTCCCAAAATAGTTCCAGGTAATTGTGCCTTTTCAAATCCCGTGAGCCTGTGTGCTTATACCTACTAGAAGTTCAACTTTCGAAAAGACGGAAGACAGAGTCCGACTTTGACCTTGGTCGACCTTTCTCGCAAAGTATGCCAAGAAACGTTCTCACCCGCCGACTTTCAGGGCCTCCATCACAAATTCCTGCTTCTCTACAAGTTCCCTTCCATTCCCCTCCAGCTTCACCCGGACCTGCGCTATCAGTAACGGGACACTGCCCCAATCACCTAACACTGGCTCCCGAGGGCTCGTTTTTGGTCCCACCGGAATTGTATTCTCAGAGTACCGATACACGCAAACGCAAGAGGGTTGCTGATTGGGTTAATTCATTCGAAGCGCTACAAAAATCAGGACATCGAAGTAGCGCTTCCCAAGTCAGCTCGTCGGAATCAAGTAGCCCCGTGTGCCCCGGTACAGCGACGAGGGCAAGAACACAGACGCCTGAGGCGGAAGAGGAATATGATACATGGGAAGCAGGAGCAGCGTCCCTGCAGGAAATTATGGAGCTTCAGAGGGAGCTTGTTGGGTCCGGTAAGTGGGCCTTCACTTTAAAGAGTAGAAATGGTTTATCGATTGTCCATAACTTCCATCTTCACAGACAACTTTGTTCCTGAGACGGATGAGGAGGAGCTCGAGGCTGGGACTGACCGTGACAGTGGTATAACATGTCTATTTCCACCATTGTACGACTCTGATTTCTTCCAAATAGACCTTGAAAACTTTCTAGGTAGATCTCAGCTCGTTATATCAGGATCCAAACCCGAGCCAGGCTGTTCGCAGACCGTCCACAAGCGGCCAGCATCAACGCCCCCGAGGGGATTCTATACCACCTCGTCGGATCGGTAGAGGGACTTAACGCCACCAGGACCAGGCACGTTCATTTGATGATCGCGGGTCCTTCGATTTGTAAAGTATATTCATAGGATCAGTTTTCGGGAACTCGGTATAAGGAAGCACAATGTATTATGCTCTATATTTACTTCGTAAAGCACTGGATACCAACTGGCATGCATTCCTGTCTTCAACACCCATGCATTCTGCAGACAATTATTATGATACAATCGTACACCATTAAATATTACTTTGTAGGGAATTAATCGATCAAATTATCTATTCCATCACATTACATCCGTAATCTTGGTAACCTTCTCGTACGAACGAAACGATGTGATCTGAAGAAACATTTATGAGTTGGATGCAGAAACTCCAAACCTTTTAAAAGAGACGTGCCTCCCAAGGTGCGGGTGGTAAACCCAACTTCACAATAACAACTATGTATGCGTTTAAGGTAAATGATAAAGTGGCGTGGACATCAACTTACTAGTAATCTATCAAACGGAAAATGAGAATGATTCCGAACAGTTAAACGGACAACTTACATATCCACTTCCTCTTGAACACTTCGATTTCCTCCTTCCCCATTGGCCCACACATGACATCCGGATATTCCTTCTTGAGGGCAGGAACAATGACACTTTCAAACCGATCAAGGAACCGTTTACGCCATTCGCGTAGGGTACGTGCATAATGTGGACCAATGTTTGAGACGGAATCGACGACAAGCCGGCCTTTGGAGCCGGAGCGCATACTCTGAAGGAGGAGGGTTAGGGTGGGGAGGAAGCCACCTGGGAAAACTGGATGAGAATGAGTAAGGTGTGTAGGAATCAAAGGGAGGGGAACATACTCTGTTGATAGAGATGGAGCCAAGGGGAGAATGATCGTGAGACTTGGTCGTCTATAAGGAGCGTAAGTTCACTCACCCATTTTCTAATGAAGTCTATCTCTTTGATGTAGCGATCGTAGCCTGACCGTCAGAATATCAACGCCACGATCAAAAGGACCAGAGTGTGCAAGGTTTAATGGACAGGAAGCAAAACTTACGCGCCTCAGGTATAGTAATGACCTGGATAACCCCGACCCCGCCCTCCGTCTTCATCGCCCAATCCACGACTTGCCAATACCTCTCCAGAAACTCTGCGCCAACAGCCTCGATCATCTCGACACTTACCACTCTATCGAACGCCCTCTCCCACTCCGCCGGCATATCCCTATAGTCCATAAGATGCACCTCTATACGTTGACTCAGTCCAGCATGCGCAACACGTTCACGAGCGAGAGCTTGTTGTTGTACTGAGAGCGTGATTGTGTCAATATACGTGTTGGGAATGGTTTGAGCAATGAGGATGGCCAGTGAGCCCCATCCTGACCCAATCTCGAGCACTCGATGACCGGGGTGGATTTGAGCTTTGTGAATTATGTGTTTGAGTTTGCGGATTTGGGCTTCGTGGAGCTCTTCATCGATTGGAGGACAGCTATGGCTTGCTTCGTGGCCACATTTATTGAGTCCGTTGAGCTTTGTAGGGGTTGATTGGGTGGATTTAGTGACAAGACGCTTGAGACCGTGCCCGCCGCTCCAGGGGCTGATAGGAAGACCGTTCTTGATGTCGCCGTCGAGATCTTTGAAGATTGCACAAGAATAGGTCATATCCTCAGAAAGGAAACCTAAAAGCGTGTCAGAGATTCGGAGGCAAGCCACATGTAGGACAACTAAAGACCAGAAAACATCTCATTCGAGATATCATAGTGTGCCGACACGTTGGAGCGCGAATTACCAAGAGTATTTAAGAAACGGTAGGACGTTAGTGTTTGAGGGAGCGTAAACAAGTAAGAAAGTCCTGAATTAAGGTTTGAAAGGTTTCCTTGATTGTCTAGAAATATCTTTACAAGGATGAGAGTGATAAATGATGGGGAAGGGAGCCAACACTTACGCGAAACAGCGAGACGAGATCGTCGCACTCGACTTCACCGTACATGTAGGCTTCTGCGAATCCTAGATCGCCCATGGTGCACAAACGCACCCAGAACACGTCACTAATGACTCTAAGCTCTGCTTTAAAGCCTCCGTCATCTTCATGCTGATATCCTCGCAAGGGAAAGTTATAGATATTCGAAAGGGTCAAGACCTTGAGTTGACCTGATGCAATCTTTGACATAAGCCTGGTTCAAGATTTTCATCTCTTTTTTTTTGACATAGGGTCATAAAGTGAAACCTACGCAGTGACCGCGGATTCGCATAGCCGTGTGATGGGATCCCATCCTATTCTGATTATGGCTTCTGCGAGACTGTTACACACCTTGTCTGCCAGTCCAACAACCGAGAACGGATGTTTCGCTGCAGTATCGAGGAGCTGGTCCGACATTGAGGGGAAGGCGAAAACCCGATGAGTGCACTTGGATCTCTCATATAGCTATGGGGTCGATGGGACGCCGACATGATGCTTCTTTCATCGAAATCTCTCGATCACCACTTGACAGAACTTCATTTGCTATCCTATCGCTTAGCTACGTATATCAGTCGTAACCGATGTTTTACTTGGACAGTTTTACAACAGAGGACTTATCCTAGTTCTCACCGTGAACTCTAAGTGTGCCGTGTACCGTGTAGCATTTGTATCAGGTAGGTTTTGGCCTAACGGAACGAGACTTCATCCGAAGTCCACCTGAGACCACCTGTCATCTCGACACTCTTAGTCACATCTGCTATGAGTTCATTTAGCGACCTTCCAAACGAAGGCACGGAGGGGCGTATTTTGAGGCGTGACAACCAGTGTGACTTTACGTCTTAAGTGGGGACCCCCATCAGCCACGCATATCTTTACGTTCAGTAGCACATTTAGCTTCACCGCGTCGTCTACGCCGGTTATTTCTGGTACTCTGAACAATAATCGACCTCAATATGGCGGGCGTTGGCAGTTCTAGCTTTAGGAAAACTCGTTCTGGTACTTCTACCGCACCTCGCACCTTAGTTCCCTCTTCGACCATCTCTTCCACCGCCTTGGAAAATTTGGCGGCGCCATCTGCTGAAGGGTCACATGAGGTGGCCGAGGTGGAAGGGCAATTGTCCGGAGCGTCGATTATCGAACTCCCTGAGAACCAGCCTTTGGGGTCCCCCACCCCTCAGGCGGTTCCGGCTGTGTGACCCATGTCGGCGGCGCCTGAGCCACTTTCGAAGCAAGCCAAAACCAGGAGGGCTATGGTAGTCGACGCGTCCACTGAGATGGATGCTGATGTGAATATTTCACCTGCGATGGCTGATGCATATATGCAGGAGGCCGTGCCGATTTTTGTTGAGAGTAGCGCACTTAGGATGCCGGGACCAGCACCTCGTCGGGATGTTTCCGCACCCGTCAGGGTTTCAACGGCTAAGTTAGACCGTAAAAGACCTTCGCCTGATATTTACAGGTGGGAAACCCCCTATTCAGAGGGTGCTTCAGTCGATGACACCAGCGAGCTGCGTGTGATTACTTTGACAGATTCGATCCTGTTACAACTTTTCAGGGCTCACGGTCTCGATTTGGATTGCCGAAGTGAGTTTTGTTCGTATGTTTGCACGTTTCGTCGTGTGGCGTAATCTGCATTGCTTTTAACCTCGGCGCGATGCGCATATAACCCTACTGTTATGAGTCACCTTATTCAGCGCTTGCGCATATAGCCGGTGTCTCTGGTTTCTTCAGAAACACTTTCGTTTACACGAGGGTATAAACCTGTGTGTGCTTCATATTGTCGTCGGCGCTTGGCGCACCCTCATGAGTCTATGTTGTTAGTGTGCCTGGATTTTTTCCCATGGGCATGTATTTATGTTTTGAACGTTGGGCCTATTGGCATGCCTTTATGTTTTGGGTGTTGGGCCTGCAGGCATCGTGCAGATACTTTGACCTTGGCACGGTGCTATCCCCGTTTTTTGACCAGTTGCTTGTCAACTGTTTCATTCATATGCATTTGCTTTATTTATGTGCATATTGAACCGGTGGGGGCTCATCGGCTGCGTCTTCCTTTACGTCTGCTTGATCTTCTTGGTACTTCCACATACAAACGCTGTTCTTCTTCCGCTTGTCCTGTGGTCTGCATTGAGGTTGAATTTCGCTGACATCCTCGACGCTTGGGCTTTAGCATTGTTAGCTCCTGTTCACGCAGTAAACGACTATATGGGAAATAATGCCAGTGAGGTACCCGTTCCTGCTGGTGGTATTCAGTGGGGTGTGCCTCATGACCCCTCTACTGTTATAGCATCTGGTCTGGTTGAATTGATCACAGGTGCCAGGGCCGGTGCTTCCTCAGCTCCTGACAGGGGTGCTCTGCATCAGAATCCACCTGGTGTTTTGCTGAAATGTGTTGCTTCTCCAGGTGCCAATGCACATGGTGTTGAGATGAATGCTTTCTGTTTTCTTTATGGCATGCTTTCAGAGGTCAGGTGGCTTCTTTCTACTTACAGACAAGGCACAGCCAGGGCCTTTGAAGCTGATAAACCAGGCAACATTGCACAGGTGCCCCACAATAAGGTGTATCAAGTTATACCTTGGAGATTTTTTCAAAATCCTCAGAAGCTTGGCCAGCTCCATGTACTGGTTAATAACTAGTTTATGCCAATTCAACAATGACAAGCAGGATACCTCCTGCTAAAGAAATTCAAACAGATGATCCTTAACTGCCACTCTACTGCCCAGGACAAAACAATGTCCCAGTTACTTGGAGACATCCAATATAAAACAATCTTAATGCTTTTTGCTAGCACAGAGGAGCAGAAGCAAGTTCTGCATATGATTATTTCCTTGCAGCTGTATTACTGCAAGGACACTGGAAGAATTGAATTGCTTTTATGGGCATGACTCCTCCTGACCTCAAGCAGCCATTCACTTTGGACTTCTTGGGCTCTTATATCCTGCTATATGAGTGGCCTAAGATGTCCAATGTATAATGTATGGACTGGTCTGGCCATGGACTGAGCCAATGCACATCTACTGGCACAGCCTTTTTGGATTTGTGCTTATTTGTGCAATTTGCACAAGCTGCTCATTTAAGTCTATGGTGCACAGGTACTTGGCATACATGTTTGTGTGGCTGGGCCTCTACAAAGAGGCCATTGCCAACTACAAGGCAGTAATGGGGCAGCCTTTTGTGCTCTTCCAATTCTGAGACCTAAATTTTAAGTCTTGATCTATAGATATTCTGGAGGAATTGTCCTCTATTTTTACCACTTCAGACATGTTACACATTCTCATTCATAACCAGATTCTGGTCAGCTGGGCTGACTATGCATATACATATGGGGTTACTTTCCTGGCTCACATATTCTTTGTTAACCACTGGCTACAGCAGGAAGCTGCAGCAATATATACCTCACAAGGTCATTAAAGCCTTAGAGCAGAGAATGTTCAAATATATACCATTGGATCTTGTGACAGATGAAGCATGTCAGAAGGCTATGAGGAAGCCTTCCTTGTCTGAATCATCTTTTATAATTTTGAACAGGAAGTTAAGGCTTCCAAATGCTTCTTTTGACACTTCCAAGGAATCCAAACTCTTGTTTGATGATTGGGCCCAATCTCTCATTAGAGCCTGCCCTCAGATGCACTTGCATAGTGCCAACCAAATTGTCCAAAGCCACATAAGTGTGGTTGCTATTGCTATTTGATTGTTTTGCTTTGCATTTCAAGAGGTTGAGAACTGGCCTCAATGCTTGTATTAAATTTCACATCATCTTGAATTATGACTAAAGACTATGTGCTCTGTTCTTACAAGAATCTCATGTCTTTCAGATGAACACCTTTCAACTGGACATTTGGCAGGAGTATGTTGCAATGCACTATGCAAGTTGTGTTAAGACTTTGGATAATCGACTGGTCAAGATAGAAGTGCTTCTTGCTCAGTCTAAGGGCCTACAGTTTCAAGATGCCTCCACAACATTCACTCTAAGTGTCTGTTGTGTAATTTCCTGGAGCATAAACTCCTTTCATATTGGTCTGTTTTGTGGTTTCTTTACAGAGAAGAGCATTCATGATGTACTCCCAGTAGCACTTCTATCTGCTTCACTTTCAGTGGATTTTTAAGATGTGATAAATCTTTCAAATATGTCTATTCCCATATTTGTTCTATATGCAGAGCTTCTGTGCCTGGGGCCCAAGCATATTCTGTTTGAATTGGTTTTCTCTGTATCCACCTTGTTATGTGCTGACCACTGGAAGATTGCCTTGCAGGAGGCTGGAGTTCTAGACCAATTTGCTGAGATGCCAAAATGTAATGAAGTTATGGTTTTGTATGAGCTTAAAGTTCATACTGCACAAAATCAGACCAGTCCAGTCTATTGACTATGTAGTATAAACACAAAATAAGCTGCTTATTAAG